>CAKNYM010023818.1:0-40230 GCA_932195095.1 Andricus curvator
AGATTCCGCCGGTCAATCGCATTGACTCCGTCTTGATTGGCTCCCCCAACTCTAGGGTAGTCGGCATTGTTGTCCGACCCATTGTCGGGAGCCCTGCGCGTTCGATTGTTTTGAACCGCACTTCCTACAACTATGTTTGGTGTTGTCATTGTTGTTCCCACGAGCAGCTAGGGAAAAGGGTTAGTCCATCCTTGTAGAGCCCCGCGTGCAAGGATAAGGCTGATACTCTGAGAGGTCGCCCGGTATCCCAGAGTCACCGTTTGAGACACCACACCCAGGTGCCATTCAGCTTTCGGCACGGTTGTTACGCCTCCGCTTGGGGGTTATTCCTTCGGGACCATCCCTGGACAATTGTCCGCGACTGCTTATTAATTATTGTAACCATATTCAGCAGGAACCCTTGGTACAGGGACACTCTATCCGCAACAAGACAATATAGAGCAATGTGAAACATGCATCTATTCATCTAATTGTGATTTCGGCTACAGGCAATGTGCACGCAAGATGCACTGAATATATAGTTTATGAATCTCACGAGCTTTTTTGCAGCATTTACATACAGAGCCGAATCCACATTTGTAGCTGTTATTGACTGTTCATCTCAGAAAGCAGTTGAGCATTTCCATGAGTAGTAGTAGACATAGTAGTCTTTGAATGTAAAAATGATATTGATAAAAAAAAGGTAATATCGTATTATAAAATGTTTAAAGTCAGTAAGTGTGGCTCCCTAGAAGACGTTACTTATGTATCACGTGAGTCCATTGCATGGTCAAATACAATTAATTTCTTATTATGTATTCCTAATGTAGCTATCAGAAAGGACATTTGATCGAGTTAGGAGCTATTTAATGTTTATAGTTATTTAATAACTTAATTTAAATATTACGTAAATTCGTGCTTCTGCGTCACGCGAAAATATATATTTACTTTGTCACAGCGCTGGCAGTTTACCATATAAACTTGTAATTGCGTATACAGAGCTAACTTTTTATTCTGAATATTTTTGTTTATAACCATTTTTGCGCTCAGGCTCATATTTTTTTAGTTGTTGATACTTGTTAATTGGCCTGATGCACAAATAAATGTGATTCACTGATACATTACTAGGCACCCCGTTGCGCAATCTAGAACAATACGAAAAGTGGAAAGAAAGAACACGAAGAAGACTGCAATGAATGACCTTATAAAGTGTGTTTAAATGTTTGAAAAGTCTGAAAGCAGATATTTCACATTATCTGAAATATCTGTCATTTGCAAGTCAGGTTCAAACCTGAATACATCTTTCTAGCGTTCTCTCAGAATTTGTATCTGTTCAAGTATGAAATTAAATTTTGGAAAGAAGTAAAATGAAACCAAAAAAAGGTCCTCTTCCTGCGGCGCACAGAGAAGCATTATACAGAAAGCGGCGAAAAGAAAAAGGGTGCATTGATGAGGAAAAAGCAAAAAACAGAAAAAAATTGAGCGTTTCCTTGAAAATATGAAATATAAAATCAGATCAGTTCGAAAAGAACACGGACTAAAGGTAATCCAGAGAAATCCAAAAGCTATAGATCTTTAAAAAAATTGTCCAAAAAACGCAGCTGAATCAATATCCGTACAAGGTTAGAATACATCTTTATCACAGTAAACACAAATAAATTCATCTGTAAAATAAATATTTCAAGATTAAAGTGTTGAAACTAAGTTGTGTGTAACCCTGCTGCTGCCTATTTAATCCAATATTCTATTGAATTCGTTAATAAAGTTACAAGTGCTTTTTCAAAACTCTATCCCTGTTTAAAGACAAAAACCATTTCGTAATGTATTGCAAACGATTCATTACAATTTTTGTTCAATTTATATTTGGTAAAATTTTCATTTTGTTCATCCTTCATGTTAACGCTACGTTCAGACTTCAGGCAAAGCAGTTTAAAGATCCAAAATTAATTTTCCCACATGCCCTGTTAGAAGAGCATCAGTAATTAAAGACCTATCAAAATAAAGTGGATTGATAATTATTGATCCAAATGATATACCTAAGGAACAAATACATGTGACTAGTGCACCAGTTGAAGTACAAGAAGCTGTAGTGCAATTTTTCCAGTTTTATTATAAATCTCATTACAGCGACCCGATATGAAAGGCAGAGAAATAATTAGAACAAAGGATCAAAATGGTAGAATCCAGAAAACTCAACGCCATTTGTGGATAGTTTTAATTACATTCCTCATAGGGTATGCACTATGCATTTGTAAAATCCATGAGAATATTTCCCTTTTTATACCTTGCACCATTAAGGATTTGCACAACTTGTGAGTGTCACGATTCGTATTTGTGCATCACGCTAGAAAAGTGAACTGTAACATCGTTTTTAACTACTATTGAATCAAAAACTCATGGCCATATGTTTTTGTGGGCCCTCCAGTATCTAGCTATGCATATTAAATATTTTCAAAACATATCAATTCGCAGAACTTTGACCAAAAATACAATGGAGTGCAAATCCATGCCCTACAAATGTCCATGCGCAACGGTACATTCATTAATACAAAAAACACGTATGAGTCATCAAAACTAAAATAATATGGAGGATTGGGTATCGTCTAAAGAATATATACAAGAAGTTGTAACTACAAAATTAATCTAAGAAAGTACAATTACACTAGGAGATGAACTACAGTAGAAAGTGACGTACAAATGGCCGTGCATCATGCACGGAAATGCCTAGTTCGGAGCATTGCATATTAGCAGCATAGTGAAAGGCTACTATTTATACATCTAGACTAAATCCTGGCATGAGAGGTATCTATACTGATTCATGTCAAGCAATCTTTTCAGAAGATACTAATACTTCGTATATGCTAGGAGTAACGTTTTTAATTGCAAATAACTTCAAGCGGCGCGCAACCTGACAAACACCCTTACGTATCAATAAAGAACCTTATAAGCAGCTATATAAACTTACTAAAGCGGGGGAAACCGTTGAGCCGGGAGTAAGTTAGACTACAGCATTGCAGAGAACATATATTCCGTTACTGATTTCACATAGCACATTTACTAATTGACGCCGAATCCACAGTTACAGCGGGTATTGCGCGGGCAACGCGAAAAGGGGTGAAAACGGCAAGCTGCTCCTAAGAATTTTCACATAGGGCCAGGAATCCATATAGGTTTTTATGGTTTTTTATGGGGGCTCTTACGTGGGTGTGTTTCAAACAGCTTATTGTCTGGACAGTAGGTTTCTATAGCAGACGTACATCTGTGCATTAGATTTGCATGGCCTTCAAGAATGCGTAGTATGAGACCAATATATTTTTTTTAATACTATAAAATGGATCTACGTGGAGACAAAAAGCTGGTAAGGCGGAACACATGAAATATTGAACTTCACTAATTACATAGCTTTTTCTGATTGACAATTTGGTGGAGACACTTCAAGGCAAAGTTAGGCACAAGAAATCTTCGCATTGCATGATTTTCTATTCCTTTCTTTGAATGAAGAGCGGTTGTCCAGGTTTACACAACATGCAACGCTCAGATCTGGCTGACGGTATTCTATCAAGAAAATCAAAAGCCTTTGTTAGATTTCACGTAGGAACAATCAATAAGTTGTCCAAACATGCAACGATATAAAATTGCTAATAGGTTCCCATACAATTTCACACCTATCTTCCCATGTGGGTTATCACCTAGGAACCTATCAGATTTTGTGTCCTCGTTGGCCGTAACGATTTTGTAAAGGAATCCAGGTAGACTACCAGAAGTTCCCATGTGAAAGCCTCATGTGGGTACCCATATGCGTTACTATATAGGGCCTCGCGTGGTTATTTTCAGCAAGGGCGGTCTGGCAAACCCCCTTATATGTCAAATTCGGACCTGCTAAGAACCTTTATTATACCTAGTTTCAGAGTCAGTACATTAATAATTAAACGCGAATAATTCATCATAATACGGCTTTCAAAAGACTCACATATGTAATTTTCATTCTAATAGACTTAGACCTCCTTAAAAACTAAAAACACCTGTAGGCGTCGCAGAAAATAGCTCTTTAAATAGGAATATATAGTTTCTTAAATCTCCCGAGCTTTTTTGCAGCATTTACATACGGGGGGCCAAATCCACATTTCTAGCTGTTATAGATTGGATATCTCAGAAAGCAGTTGGGCATTTCCATGAAAACACGGACATGAGACTGAAAAATTCAAATTATTCCTGCATACTAAATAAATAGTTACAAGTAAGGAGGAAGCATAGTACTTTTTGAATGTAAAAATTATATTGACAAAAAAAGTTAATATCGTACTCCTAATTTAGCCCTCGAAAGAACATTCGATCGAGTTTGGAGCTATTTAATGTTTATAGTTATTTAACAACTTAATTTAAAAATTGCGTCAATGCGTGCTTGTGCTTCGTAATACAAGTTTCAAAACAGTCACATCTTGTGAGAAATTATAGCCTCCAAAAACTAATTTGAATACGTTATTTGAAGGGTGTTGGTTGAATACGACTTTCAATTTTTTTTCGTCGGTACGGCACTAACTCAATACATATATATTTTTGCAAGGATTTGAGAACGAAAGAAGTAAAACTTACCAAATCAATACTTACATCAATAGAATTTTTAAATATGAACCCTTTTGCTGAGGAAATAATTATTTTGACGGAAAATGTTCATTTTCCGGAAGGGAGAATTCTACGAATAGCAGACGACAGCATTTGAACAGCGAAAACCGTTCACGAATTTATTTTTTTCACTCACAATTCTGACGACTTGATGATGGTAAACTGCAGAATGAATTGACAGGTCCTCTCTCTCTCTCTCTCTCTCTCTCCGTGCGCGTGTGTGTGTCAAGACCATGAGACTGTAGTTGCAAGCAACAAACAAGTCGTGCAGACTGCCACCTTCGTGCTCAGAACGACACGTTGCCACGCTTACAACTACAGTCGCATGGTCTTGACACACACACAGGACCACAAGCTCGCCCACGAACTAAGGATCTACCGTCACACACTGAACAATTCAAAGCTGTTGATCTCTTCACCGATCTTCCTGCTTAGCACCAGTGAAGGAGTATTTCCGAAGCAGATACAAGCATATTCTCCGAAAGATTTTGTCTTCAAATCAGTCGGCGTTGAACAAGGTATCTGCGACTAACACGCTTGCCGTCACGGTTCTACTCCACTCGTTTGGCGTGGTTCAATGGACGAAGAACGAGCTTAAGGCCCTTGATGTCACCACACGTCAGATCATGCATATGCATAAAAGCTTGCATATCAATTCGTCAGTTCCGCGATCATACATTTCACGCCGTCAAGCCGAATGCGGACTTCTGAATCTTCAATGTCTTTCTAACCGAATTATTCTGGGTACAGCTTACATCGCTGCAAAGGCAGGAGATCCTCCCCTTGAAATGGTCAGGAAACAAGATGACTAGTAAAGGAGCGTTAGTTACAAAGCCGCGGAGCAGGCAGCCAAGACCTCAGATCATAAGGACTTAAATCAAGTACACAGGGTTTAATTCTCGCATTTCAGGAAAATATCATTTCTACCTTCGTATACCGTGACCGCATTTTACGTCAATAAGTTCCCAACGATAGGTGCAGAGCGTGTCCCAGTCACGCGGGAACGATATATATTTAAAGACATATTGCGGCCCTACAATTTTTAGACAGCAGTTTCCAATGTACACTCGAGGCCTGACATCTTTCTCCAAGACTCTGAGAAGCGAACTTTATTCTTGATCGAATTCTCAGCTCCAGCCGAATACAACATCACTGCCAAGGTGAAGGAAGAGGAGGAGAGGTATCAATAACATAAAAGGGAACTGCAACGACTGAACTGATCAGTTTTCTCAGAGGTGTAAAACTGTTACTGGTTTGACACACGAGAGTTTTGCTGGCCTGTCGTTGTGATTTCGTCGTGCCCTGTCATCACCCATCTCACGGTCGTAAGACGTGATCATCGGTGTGATTTATCGTGGTTCTACTGGGAGGCGGTGTCATTTTCATAGATGGCAGTTGCTTGCAGTGGGACCCTGTGGCTGTTGTTTAACCATCTTTTCAATTATATATAGTTAAAAGTTTGTCATAAGGACAACTGCAGGATTTCACCGGAAGCGGGTGCCATTCTACAAAATTGCTCATGTGCTTTCTTGATCTGGGCCTTCAAGAGTGAGTACTTGAGATGGATAATGTTTGATGCATTTTCCTTACCCCTGATATTGAAGTCAAGGCCAAGTGTTTCAGCAGCATTCTTCGCTGCTTTGTACAGAAACGCTCCTTTGCCCACTTCTTCGTGTTTCCTGACCATTTTAAGAAGAGGATCTCGTCCATTTGCATATATGCAGTACCCAGAATAATCCTGTTAAGAAGACATTTAAGATTCAGTAATCCGCAACCACCTAGACGGCGTGAGATGTAAGATCGTGGAACAGAAGATTTAAGGTGCATGCTTCTGTTCATGTGCATAACTTTTCGTGACCCGATACATAATTTAAAAGAAAGGGTTGAACAACCACCGCATGGTCTCACTGAGGGCAATTGCCATCTAAAAAATGACACCGGCTCCCAGTTAAAGCGCGGTAAATCACACTTATGGCCACGTCTCACAACCGTGAGATGGGTGGTCACAGGGCGCGATGAAATCACAACGACAGGCCAGCGGAACGCTCGTGTGTCTTGAGGACACGAAACGACCCAAGGATGACTTCTTTCTGCATCCATTTCGAAATTGCTTCGGCATATTTTTTTCACGCGGGTATGGCTTCAAGGTTACGAACCAGTGACAGTTTCGCACCTCCGTGATCACCTATCACAAGGACAATTACTTGCACCGAATATTTTGGGTACATTCATTGAAGCTCTCTTTTAAGGTCTTGATACGTCTCCTCCTTTTCTTTCTCCTTGGCAGTGATATTGTATTCGGACAGAGCAGAGAATTCGATAACAAATATAGTTCGTTTCTCGAAGTCTTGGAGAACGATGTCTGGCCTCGAGTGTGCAACGGAGACTGTTGTCCGAAAATCGTAGTTCCAGAAAATTTGACACTTCTCATTTTGGACAATTGACTCTATCTCCCTTTGAGCGTTCGGCAGGGCAGTGTCGCGACCAACACCGTAAGAGTGACAAAGATGGTAATAAGTCACTCGTAGGGCCGCATTATGTCTATAGATATATGTGGTTCCTGCGTGGGTCAGAAACCCCGATGGTATGCGTTCTAGGTATTCAGAGTGCGCATGACACGCTCTGCACCTATCACTGGGAACTTCTTGACATAAAATAGGGTCACGGTATGCTAAGGTGGAAGTGACACCGTCCTGGCATGCGAAAATGCAACCCTCTGTACCTGAATTAAGCCCTGATGATCTGAGGAAAACAAAAGTTTGCTCCTCGACAAGGACGGTTTTTCTACATTTCTGTGAGAGTTTCTGTGCATTTTCTTGTCGAGTAGCTGTTGGTGAAATTTTTCAACCTCTGCCTTCTTCACTTCGGCTTTTAGAAGTGAAGCATCTAGATGGAGTAATGCACTTTCCTCACTTTTAATGTTAAAATTGAGGCCAAGGGTCTCGGCCGCTAGCTCCGCGGCTTTGTAAAGGAACGCTCCTTCGCCAATCATTTCGAGGTTCCTGACCATCTTTAGGAGAGGATATCAGCCATTGGCAACGATGTGAGCTGTACTTAGAACAATTCGGTTATGGAGGCACTGGAGATTCAGAAGTCCGCGTCCGCCTTGACGGCGTGAAATGTATAATCGCGGAACTGACGATTTGATATGCAAGCTTTTATGCACATACATGATCTTACGTGTGGTGACATGAAGGGCCTTAAGCTCGTTTTTCGTCCATTGAAACACCCCAAACGAGGAGAGTAGAACCGGGACTGCAAGAATGTTAGTCGCAGATACCTTGTTCAACGCCGACAGATGGAAAGACCAAATCTGTTGAAGAAGATGCTTGTATCTGCTTCGGAATGACTCCTTCACTGATGTGACATCCTGAATGCGGTTTTGAGGCACGCCCAGGTATGTATGGGTCTCTCCAGTATTAAGATGTCTAATAACACTCATATCCACAAGCTCGGGGTCCTTGGGAACGCCAGTAATCTTTCCTTTCTTCAGAATAATTTTGACACACTTGTCCCAACCAAAGTCCATCCCAATCTCTTCTGTATAGTTCTTGACCATATTTATAGCAGTTTGAAGTTTACTTTTACCAGAGGCATATATCTGTAGGTCATCTATACAAAATACATGAGTGACCTTATGCTCGCGCTGATTAGTGTCGCCACAGAGGTATCTAGAAGAATTTCGTAGTGCGAGAGATAGAGGCAGAAGTGTGATGCAAAAATGCGAAGAGCTCTTTGTATCACCCTGAATGACGCCCTTCTGGAAGGTGACATTGTTCGTTGTCATACGATGATTTCTAGACGTTGAATCGAAAGCTTTCCGGTAGTCAATCCAGGCCATTGACGGGACGCGCTGATGGGCTGCAGCGTCTTTACAGACACACCTGTTAATTAGCAGGTTCTCTCGACAGCCTGCTACACCTCTTTTCGAGCCACGTTGTTCGTACATCTGTCGCTACACAGGCTGAATTTGTCGAACAATTCTGTTGTTTAGGACAGCTGTAGAGATCTTATACAGTGTGTTCAAACAAGTTATTGGCCTGTAATTCTCTGGCTTGGACAAGTTGCCTTTTTTCGGTAGGAGTATAGTGCGTCCTAACACCAGCTACTGCGGAATGGGCGTCCACGACTTTAAATATGAGGTGAATATGCGGGCCAAATGTTCGTGTGTACAAGTAAACTTCTTCCACCAAAAGTTCTTGATACAATCGGGTCCAGCAGCGGAAAAGTTCTTGGTGCCTTTAAGTGCTTTTTTCACCTCTTCGGCAGTGATTTCTGGACATTCGTCCTCAGATTTTACTAGATTGTCGCAAAACTCCTTGAGGCGGATGATCTTGTCAGTACCTTCTTTCAACTCTAGTATTTTCCGGATCTTGAATGCCTCGTTCCAAAAAGTCTCTACCTCCTTGGGCTTGGGTGAATGTTTTACAGAAACAGGGCATCGCTGAAGAGGCGCGATGGGTCAGCTAGAAACTGTTGATTCTCCCTGATCCAGCTCTCCTTCTTCTGTATTCTCCTGCTTGCGTCAGATAACAGCCATGTTTTGTCAACAATATGCTGCTTGATTGTCAGCAGGTTTGACTTGTTTAGTGTGTGATTCAAGATCCTTAGTTCTTGGGCGAACTTTCGAACCCTTTCCGTGAACGGTCTACCAGATGTTATATAGTCAATCACACATTGAACACGGGACGCATTCTGTCTTGCCCATCCAATCTTCTTGTTCAGTTGATGCAAGCGTCTTTTTTGTCTTTTGATCCATCGTCGGTTCTAGCCTTAAATTTGAATCAGCCACAGCTCTCGCAGCACCACAAAGTAAGCAATTGATGGTCCAGAGGTCGGACTCTGGCGAGATATCTCCACGAAGGGTGGCATCCATTTCAGCCAGACCTTGGGGTTCAGGAGGAACTTGCATGTAATGTTCCTCCTTCTCCTGAAATCGCGATCATCTCTCAGAAGGTGCCTGCTTCCCGCAGTTGGTCTCAATGTCACTTCCTCATCTTCGTCTGCAGCTTGATCAAGCAGCATTTTTCCGGAGGTAGTCGGCTTGATTTCGCAAAGACTGATGCGAAACGTGCTGAAGCTCTGGGTGTTTCTGGCACCACAGAGTGTGCATACGCGCCATAAAGTCTCGGTGAACAGGGATAATGCTGGCATCGTAGCTGTCCAGCAAGTCAGCCTTGTGTCGATTCGTCCACTCCATGCAAACGTTTCGCCGGTTTGTCGTCATATCTCCATCTAAATTATTTGTAGCACCCCGAACTCTAGGATGATCAACACTGTTTGCCAACCCATTGTTCGGTGCTCTGCGCATTCGATTATTTTGAACCGTATATACTCCGTATACTCCGTATACTCAGAGATGTCGCCCGGTATCCCAGATTCAACGTTGAAGACATCTCACGTAGGTGCTATTCAGATTTCGGAAAGGTTATGACACTGTTGAAAAAATCTGACTAAATTCCAATGCACATGTATTGGAAGTTTTTTCACATCACGTACATTTTTTATGTATCGTGAATTGAAAATCCAGTTACAGGTATCTTAAATTTTATTTACGTGTTCATCAATTTTCAGTTACATGAATAAAAAAACTTCGAATACATGTACTTAAATTCCAATCGATGTGCTTTAATTTCCAATTAAATATCAGTGGAAAATTTCTAGTTGTCTCTAATTAAATATTAGTGCATAAGTACAGTATGTGAAAATCATCACGCGTAATAATCCTTTCATTCTTTGACGTACACTGAAAAAAGATAAGTGCGTTCGGGCCAACTACTTTATTATTAAAAGCTTTCTATAAATATTTATTATTATTATAGTTGATGTATGTAATAGGTTTGTTAAACTAGTACACATTTTAGTATAGTGCGACCCACGGATTTTATAGATACCCTGTAAATAGGCAACTTTTTCAACGGCGGTGAATTCGAGCCAATCGTAACCTTTAGTTTGGGAAATCGGCGACTGCACATGTCCGAACGACCCCAACTGCGTAAAGAACGATCGCGGTGGGGCGAACTAGCGCACGCAGGCGATGGCCTGAAAGCTCGCAAGAGAAGCGTCAGTCAGTAGCTGGACAACGAGTGGCAAAGGTCACAGTAAGTGCCCTGAGAGTATAATAGCTTGTTCACAGGCTATCGTCGTCTCCGAGCACTGTTTTGCCAAGCTGGATATCCCACTTGACAGGGCGATCCCCAGACTATCCATTGGAAGCATTGACTTTCTTCAGATGTCTGAGATGAACGGCCTTTGTTCGGTGTAGAGCTTAGGGCGATTTAGTGAAAGTTCATTGAGATGGAATAGTTTGTTCACAGGTTATCTCTGATCCCGATGAATTTCGTAAATATACAAAAATATTGCGCAATGTCGAGAAACCAATTTTACGTGTTTCTACGTATAGAACATTGTTGCATCATATGATGCAATATTGTGCAATCTTACGAAAACGAATTTTACGTGTTTCTACGTATAGAACATTGTTGCATCATATGATGCAATATTGTGCAATGTCCCGAAAACGAGTTTTACGTGTTTCTGGATGTAGAACATTGTTGCATCACATGATGCAATATTGCGCAATGTCGAGAAACGAATTTTATCTGTTTATACGTATAGAACATTGTTGCATCATGTGATTCAATATTGTACAATTTCACGAAAACGAATTTTACGTATTTCTATGCATAGAACATTGTTGCATCATATGATGCAATATTGTGCAATGTCACGAAAACGAATTTTACGTGTTTCTAGATGTAGACAATTGTTGCATCATATGGTGCAATATTGCGCAATGTCGCGAAATGAATTTTACGTCTTTCTAGATGTAGACCATTGTTGCATCATATGATGCAATATTGTGCAATGTCACGAAAACGAATTTTACGTGTTTTTAGATGTAGAACATTGTTGCGTCATATGATGCAATATTGCGCAATTCCGAGAAACGAATTTTACGTGCTTATAGTTGTAGAACATTGTTGCATCATATGATGCAATATTGCACAATTTCGAGAAACAAATTTTACGTGTTTCTAGGTGTATCAACTATAATGTGGAATGTTCTAGAACAATGTTGCATCATATAATACTGTGCAATTTGGGAAACGAATTTTACCTATTTCTAGGTGTATCGATTATAACGCTTCTTCATGTCATACAATACAACAACAACACTTGAGATGAGGTCCCATGCCTTTTTCATTTACAGATATATGCTTGTTTTTCAGCACATTTTTCATCTCTTATTTAGAAAACTCAGTTTTGCCTATTACATGTTGAAGTTTTAAAATATAAAAAAAGCTAAATAAAAAACAAATATAATAAAATATTTCAAAATTGCAATCACCCACTAAAGCTACTGTATTAGTAGATGAGTAAGGCTGGGTTCTGACCCAAAAAGTAAGACGGAGTCTGGATGCGCATTATAAGACGGACTCTGGATCTCACTTTTGAGTCACTTTTACAAGATGGACTCTGGATATGTATGTATTTTCGGAGGATCCTGATGACATCATATAATAATATTGCACAATTATAAGAACCGAATTCATGTAAACAGCGTCAAAGGTTTAATAATCCATTGAATTTTCTAGAAAGGTAAGTTTTTGATTCATGTGAAATGACAGATGTTATTTTCATTGGCAACTTCTTCGTCACTCGTATTATTATCATTCATCTTTTATTTTCTTCATTATAAGAAGATGTTTCGTAGACCTTCTTGAAACTGCTTCTTTATTTAAACCATGGAGATGATCTAATAAATGTTAGTTTGAAAAGAAAAAGTTCGTTTCTGTTGTAATGTAATCAACATTCTTATAATATTCATCTAACTCCTCCAAATTGACATAACAGCTCTCGTTTCAGCACTTATTTGGATGCATTTTAAATATTTTTAAATATATATATATAACATTTTTAAATATGAATGTTATTCCATTGATCAAACAATTTTCACAGAAAGCCATTATCGAACAAACCAACGTTCGTTTAATAATTATGCATTATTATATATCCTCGGATTTTATATGAGAAGTTGTAGGCTCCGGAAGCTACGATCATGGTTCTTTAAAAGCAACCAATCCCGACGCAACTGGAACGTGTACGTCATCCGCTTCTGCTCCTTCTGTCCTAGAAGATAAGCAAGAGCGGAAAATTTACGCGAGATAACATCGGGCAACATTTTTCCTTGGAGTCAGGTCTCTAGCCGCGGATGATCTTACGCGGCAGACGGGACAGTTGGCGATGAAGTTTCACCTCTGGATACTTTTTTAGAGCTACCAATCTTTGTAGAATGTTATGAGGAACAGTGTTGATGGACCAGATGAAGTGATCCCAGAAGAACAGCCTTTTGCATCCGGTTCGCGATGGAATGAGCCTGACGCTGGCAAGCCGGAATCTTGTTGAGTTGGCTAATAAATGAAGCTTTCATACCTCCAAGACAGCCGACTATGAGAACTACAAGATGGACTTTGAAGCCTTGGTAGAGCCTGCTCAGCTCGAAAAGAAGTGCTTGATATTTCGCCCTTTTTTCTTCCTCCTTTGCCGTGATATTACCATCGGCTGGTGCCGAGAATTCAATCACGTAAATGATCTTGTTCTTCAGATCTTGGAGGACAACATCAGGCTTCGTTGCACTGATACGTTGAGTGGCGGAGAATGAGAAATTCCAGTAGATCTTACACTGATCATTCTCCACAACGGACTCGAGTTCCCCCTGGGCGTATGGCAAGACGGGCAATATATCAACACCATAGAGGTGCCTCAGATGGTAATACAACACTTTTAGAGCCGCATTGTGTCTCTCTATGTACCCGTATCGTGCATATTTTGAGCATCCACTGAGAACATGTCCAAGTGTTTCTGGCTCTTGCTTGCACGCTCGGCAGTTGGTATCGCCTACAGGTATATTCATTATTCGCTCGCGGTAAACTAAGGTGTCTATAACGCCATCTTGACAGGCAAAAAGAAATCCCTCAGTCTCCGATTTTAATCCAGCAGACTTGAGAAACATGTTGGACAGACCCATCGAGAGCTCTTCTCTACGTATAATGCCGTAGAATTTACCATGAAGGGGCTTGTCAGCATGTTCTCTTAGTCGAAGCGTATGGGGGGACCTACAGCTTAAGGTGGCATCCGAACCAGCAGAACCTCGGTAAAGGTACATAGAAAAATTTCAAGAAGTACCGGCTCAGGGATCGAACCCCGGACCTCTAAGGTGAAGTTCCTCAGATTATTTTTTTTTTCAAACTTTTTCTCGGGTGAACCCGGTTTTTCGTCATAGCCACGGACTAAGTCAAGTGACTGATGAGATGAGGATGTTATAAGTTATTTTAGTACGATGTTTGAAATCATTTGCGATGATGTTGTAGGTACAAAATTAGGAGCATGGTGTAGTTCGCAGTTTGTCTTCACCGCTGTTATCCTTACACAGCGGCCGTGAGTGTTGGAGGTGACAACAGTCGCCTCTGGATGCTTTCTTAGAGCTACCATGTATCACGCTATAGATTCCTAGTCACTTGCTTCCTGATGGTCTAGAAAGTTTCTTACAATGCGACAGGTGTTTAATAAAACCGCCTTCTGAACTGCCGCTAGTACCCTAATGACTCCTAAATGTTCAAGATGTTCACTGCATCTTGCGTGCACATTGCCTGTAGCCGAAATCACAATAGGATGAATAGATGCATGTTTTACATTCCTCCATATTGCCTTTACGTCATGCCTTAGCTCGCTATACTTATGGATCTTGGTTGTATAGGTTGCCTGCAAATTTCGGTTAAGTGGACAAGCAATGTCGATGATGTAGACTCTTCCACCTTTTTTTTCTCGCATCACGATGTCAGGTCGATTGGCTCGGATGTAATGATCCGTCTGGATGGTCACATCCCAATATAAGATGTAATCTTCATTTTCTAAAACGGGCATTGGAATGTATCTATAGAAAGGCATCCATTCTGTTAAGAGTCCTAGGTTTAGGGCTAGTTCTTGACGTATAATGCCCGCCACATCATTATGTCTGTGCGTATATTCTCTTTGAGCCATTACGCGACAACCATCCATAATGTGCTCAATGGATTCGTTGGTATTTCCACATAATCGACACCGGTCAACCACGTCTTGATGTAACACGTGTTTGCGATAATTCCTGGTGCTGACAACCCTATCCTGAATCGCAATGACGAATCCTTCCGTTTCTGGATACAGGACTCCCTTTCTCAGCCAAATATTGGATGCCTCACTATCCACTTCATATTGATCTAACGTTTTGGGGTGTTCGCCGTGGATGGCTTTCTGTCTCCATTGCGTTTCTAATTCCTCTATGGTTTCTGCCCTGATATTCAAGGCCTCCTCTGAGGACAAATTCCAGGGCTTGTAGTCAAGATCCGCTTTACAGATCGTATTGTAAAGCGTAACATCTCGCTTGCTGTTAAAATAGTCCCGCAACTGTATAACTTGTGACTCACACAGTTTCCTGACATCTACAATGCCCCTACCCCCTCTATGTCGTGGTAGAACTACCCTTTCAATCGCCGAATTACTGTGGTGCATACGGTGTTTCGTCATTTCTACGCGGATGATTCTGTTTAATCGTTCGAGGTCAGTGTTCGACCATTTGATGAGCCCAAAGGAGTACGTGAGAACAGGGATGGCATAGGTGTTCATTGCCCTGATCTTGTTTGCCGAGTTAAGAGAACTCTTCAGAACCAATCTGAGTCTTGCAGTGAAGGCAGTCGTTAGGCTTTTCTTAACTATCGTATGCTGAATACCCCTGGATTCGAGAATACCCTGGTATTTATATGACTCGCCCTCAGCCATTGCCTCGATGTCATTCACGAAATCGTTGTCTTGTTCTGCGGTCCCTAATTTTCCTCTGATTAAATGCACTGTTCTGCATTTATCTAGTCCAAACTCCATATGGATATCGTCGGAAAACTGCTTTGTGACATCGAACATTTGCTGCAGTCTCTTGTCCGAACTAGCGTACAGCTTTAGGTCATCCATGTATAGAAGATGGGTCAATTGATGACCATCCTCGTTATCATGTACTCTGAACCCATGACACATGCTATTTAGAGTTTTGCTCAGTGGGTTCAACGCTAAACAGAAACATAATGCACTGAAGGAGTCTCCTTGGAATATACCCGTCGTAATGCGTATTGATCTAGTTATCCTTGGTTGTCCATGATCAAAATACTTGATTGTTGTACCCCAAAGCATCATCGCACGACTTAGGAAGTCAATGATGCGTGGACAAATTTTGTATACTTTTAAGATTTCAAGCAAATAGTCATGTGGTACGGAAGGAAACGCTTGCTTGTAGTCAATGTATGCCATGTGCAAGTTCCTTTGATGTTTACGAGCTTGCATCATGGCAACAGCGTCTATGGTGACTAGATCTTTACTGCCTCGTGAGTTTTTACAACATCCTTTTTGTTCTTCTGTAAGGATGTCATTCTCGTCGCAGTGAGAATATACCTTATCTGATATGATAGCTGTAAGACATTTATATATTGTTGGAAGACAGGCTATCGGTCGAAATTCAGATGGATTTTGAGCGTCAGGTTTTTTAGGCAACATATGCGTAGTACCCTGCAGCATAAAGCCTGGCATCAGATCTGGATGTTCGATGATCTTCTGAAAACACCGTGCCAACGCAGGATGCACACTAGTCAGGTACTTGTACCAGAAATTGTGCACCATGTCCGGACCTGGAGCTTTCCAGTTACATACTTTTTTCAAAACCGCTGAAACATCTAAAGCTGTGATGTTCGTCAGCTCCATTTCAGGGTTATTGCTTGCTCTTGCTTTCTCCAGTTGGAACCACGCAGTGTCCAAATTACTTCTGTTAGTTTTTCCCCCAACGTCTGACCAATAGTTAGTCATGTCTTCCAATTGAGGAACTTCGGTGTCTTGTTGGTTATTTTGCTTTACACTCAGTTCACGATAGAACCTTCTTTCACCTGCCTGAAAGGTTCGATTTTGTTGCCTTCTTGCACTACTTTTCTTGTACCGACGCAGTCTAGCAGTAAGAACATCAAGTCTCTGCCGCTGGGAGTCTATAATCTCATCCAATATTGCTGGTGTCAATGTCTCGATGTACCGAGGGTGGATGATTTTAATAACATGGTGTGTCAGCTTTTTGGTTCGATTTCCTTTTTTATATTGAGTCAGTCGACCCAATTTGCACCTTACTTTGCTGACATCCATATCCAACCTGATCTTCCATGGTGGATCTCGCTCCTGTCTTGGGGCAAAGATTGCATTTATAGGCCTAGTTCTGCGGCCCAACGTTCTAACGGTTGCCACAGCTGCACAGTATACAAGAGTTTGCACCTCTAACGCATTTTGTGTTGCGTTCAAATGCATAGGTAAAACCTTGTTGTTCAGGTGCTCTATTAGTGCACGCAGATCATCTGTGATGTTCATCTTGGGCAGTGAATGCCTTTGTGTTGGTTCTACATTTCTGAACTCTAGTAAAGCATGACCAAAATTCCTTTCAAGGTGCTGTAGCTTTTCTGGGACTTCGCTGTTTAGAACATCGTTTATAATGTCCGGATGTGGTTCTAGTCCATCCGGTACTTGATGTTCATTATCCCTAGCACCTATGCCTTCAGCTGCAATCAAGTCCTCGTTGTCCACATCTTCCAATGGAAATTCACCAATAGGAAGCTGCTGTTCCACTTCCATTTCGATGGCAGCTATTTCAACAGCCGAAAGCAATTTGTTTACAGATATTGAGCGTTTTTGATCTGCTAGATTCTGCTCATTTATTCTTGTGGCTAGTCCTGAGTACTTAAGTAAGAAGAGACGATGATGTTCTCTCCTTACACTTTGCCCACTTTTCTTTGCCAAAAAATAAGAGCGCATCACATCTCTGTTCATATGGTATGTCCATTTTAATCGCCTCCTTGGTTGTTGAACCTCTGCTTCTGGCACTGGTTGTATTAGGCCTTCTACCTCCGGAGGATGTGGTGATGCTGGATCATCATCAGGTTGAGGAAGAACACCAATTGCCACTGCTTGTTCGTGTGACGCGGCTTCCTCTAACTGCTGTTCATTGCCGTTGTTTTCCACTCCAAATCAACCTCCTGTTTAATCTTTATTGCTCGATCTTCAGAGATGAGTAGATTAGTCCTGATGTCCTTCACCTTAGCGATAAGATCTCTTAGCGCGACTTTCTCTATTTGAGGATACTTTGCGGTAAATTTCGTTCTAAAATTTTATCCTTTTTTGCGTGAGGTTTCAAACTTCGCACTTTCATAATAGAGACGCATCAATTCCTCATTCATTGTGGTATCCCACTTGATGCTCTCCCACGGTATTTCTGTTGAAGTGGTTGGCTGCAAATAGCTAACGCTAGCCAAAGCATCCTCAGCAGACACAGTTGATGTTTCACTGCTTACCGTATGTCGCAGATGTTCTTGCTGGCCAGCTGTTTGATTAGTGATATCTGCTTGACCATCTCGCAGCTCTCCATCACCACCGTCCCGCATGCTGTGGCCCCCAGCGGTGGCTCCAGGGGCGCCCCGACGATCCTCGGGTAGCGACAAGCGTTTCAAAATTTTTTAAATACTCTCCATTATTATTTATGGGTTTTGGTGTTCCTCTTAGTCACTTTCCTCTTCGTTCTCTGCCTGTCTGGCATGGGAAACCCTGTCAGTAGCAATGCTACGTCCAACATAGCCGTCAAATTCATGAGAGGAAAGCTCAAGCCCTACCGCGACGACAACGCGGGAACACCCTTGGCAGGGTTATTATTATTATTATTATTAAACTACATGTAGAATATTATTAAAATTGTTTTCTAGAAACGTGTAGAAAAGCTTCTCAGACAAATTTGACACTTGCAATTGCGCAATATTATTATTTTGTGACATCTGTGAAATGGACTTGATGCCGGTAAAGTAGAGATGCATCTTCCTCTTGTAAAAGTGACTCAGTAGCCCTCTTTTATTAGATCTCTTGCATCTAAATACATAGATTTGGCTCAGTAGCAGAGAATGTTCTCTAATAATATATATCTGTCACTTTATCCTAAAGTTCCATAAGTTTTCTAGACTGCAGAATTTTCTTCACGAGTTGAATGTGCACTAAATAATTAAAGGCAGGAATTTTTAGTTAAAAGTATTATCTCTAAGGAGGCAATAAATCAAATTTATATAGACAAAACAGGAGGTCATAAATAGCCCTCAATATCAAATTTCACCTGTACACCTGCATCTTTTGCATATTAAATGAATGTTTATCTATAAGGAAGCAAAATATAAGCTTGAAAGTGTTTACATGAATTGTTCAATTGAGATAAGAAACAACCTTGACGCTGTTTACATGAATTCGGTTCTTATAATTGTGCAATATTATTATATGATGTCATCAGGATCCTCCGAAAATACATACATATCCAGAGTCCATCTTGTAAAAGTGAATCAAAAGTGAGATCCAGAGTCCCTCTGATAATGCGCATCTAGACTCCGTCTCACTTTTTGGGTCAAAACCCAGCCTTACTCATCTACTAATACAGTAGCTTTAGTGGGTGATTGCAATTTTGAAATATTTTATTACATTTATTTAGCTTTTTTTATATCTTAAAACTTCAACATGTAATAGGCAAAAGTGACCTTTCTAAATAAGAGATGAAAAAGGTGCTGAAAAACAAGCATATATCTGTAAATGAAAAAGGCATGTGACCTCATCTCAAGTGTTGTTGCTGTATTGTATGACATGAAGAAGCGTTATAATCGATACACCTAGAAATACGTAAAATTCGTTTCCCAAATTGCACAGTATTATATGATGCAACATTGTTCTAGAACGTTCCACATTATAGTTGATACACCTAGAAACACGTAAAATTCGTTTCTCGAAATTGCAAAATATTGCATCCTATGATGCAGCAATGCTCTACAACTATAAGCACGAAAAAATTGTTTCTCGGAATTTCGCAATATTGCATCATATGATGCAACAATGTTCTATAAGTAGAAATACGTAAAATTCGTTTTCGCGACATTGCACAATATTGCATCATATGATGCAACAATGTTCTACATCTAGAAACACGTAAAATTCGTTTTCGTGACATTGCACAATATTGCATCATGTGATGCAACAATGTTATATACGTAGAAACACGTAAAATTCGTTTTCGTGACATTGCACAATATTGCATTTAATGATACAACAATGTTCTATATGTAGAAACACGTAAAATTCGTTTCTCGACATTGCGCAATATTGCATCATGTGATGCAATAATGTTCTATACGTAGAAACACGTAAAATTCGTTTCTCGAAATTGCGCAATATTGCATCATGTGATGCAACAATCTTCTAGAATGTTCTACACTATAATCGACACGTACGGGATATAATTTTTGCAACGCAAAATGTGATGCGTCATTACAATAACCTTGAAGCTGTTGACGAAAGAAATTCTTTCCAGAAATTGCGCAGTATAATTTGCATGATGCCATCAAGAATATTCTAGAATATTTTGTACATTAAATGAATTTTTTATCTATAAGGAAGCAATAAATCATCCTTGTTTTTCTCGTTATAACCTTGAACGTGTTTTTACATGAATTCGGCTCTTACAATTCTTAAACTGCAGTAGCTATCGGATACAACCTGATCCGTGAGAATAAATCAAATTCATATAGACGAAAACAGGATGTCACATCAAATTTCACATATTACGCCTGCATATTTGCGGATTAAAAATGAATGTTTTATCTATGAGGAAGCAATAAATCATTCTTGTTTTTCTCGTAATAACCTTGAACCTGTTGACATCAATTCGGCTCTTACAATTACGAAATATTATTCTGTGACGTCATTATGACCTTCGAGAATGTTCTAGAAGCTCCAGGATCCTCCGAGAATGTTCTAGAAGCTTTGCAGAACAGTCTCAATGTCAGCCTCACACGGATACACACGGACAACACACAGGTATGCTCAAATGCTCACACGGATACACACGCACACACCCACAGATACTCACTGATATAATCCATCCAGGCACCCCTGTATATCTACTGATGTTAAGGTACATCCCTTTTTGACACGGAGGGATGCTTTTCACGCTATTAGCCAGTGAAACCTTGGCACCTCCACGAGCACCGATGATCAAGAGGCTTCTCGAAGTCAAGGAGAACTATCTCAACTATGTCAGGCCTCGAGTGCGCAACAGAAACAATTGTCGAGAATATGAAGTTCCAGTATATGTGGCACTTCTTATTTTCGACAACTGACTCTATTTCCCTAGGAGCGTTTAGCGGAGAGGTATTTGGGCTAATGCCATAAGAGTGACAGAGATGGTAATAAAACACTCTTAGTGCCGCATTGTGCCTTAGGATGCAGGTCGTTCCCGCATGAGTTGGACAACTAGATAGTATGTGTCCTAGATGCTCGGGGTGTGCATGACACGCTCTGAAACTATCATCGGGAATGTCTTGGCTCAAAATGTGGCGACGGTATGCTAAAGTGAAAATGACACCGTCTTGATGCGCCAAAAGTAAAGCCCTTGTGCCTCACCCCTGATATTAAAGTCAAAGCCGAGTGTTTCAGCAGCCTCCTTTGCTGCTTGGTACAGAAACGGTCCTTTGCCCACTTCTTCGTGTTTCCTGCCCATTTCAAGAAGAGGGTCTTGTCCATTTGCGACTATATGTGCTGTACCCAGAATAATTCTGTTGTGCAGACATTTAAGATTCAGTAGTCCGCGACCACCTCGATGGCGTAAGATGTGAAGTCACGAAACAGAAGACCATGTGCATAACCTTTCGTGACCCGATATCGAGGGATTTGAGCAGCCCCGTGATACTCTGAAATGAAAACGTACTACGTGTTGACCGTCGCTTAGTGGCGGCGCCACCTATGCCTTTGGGCTACTGCATCTCAAAATATTAATAAACAAAATAATAATAAATGCATTAATGAAAACATTTATTTTATAATTTGTTAATAAAATATTAGATTCTCGCTTTGTTTTAGGTTTGATCATAATCATTTTGATAAACTATTATCTATTATAAGCAACTTATAACTTAATTTAATAATTTACGCTTCAACTCTCTTGCCTAATAAACACTAGTAAAACATTAACTTTGACTAAAAATCATTGTGTTTAAATTAAATGTGTTCCAAAATTTGATCATCCTTGTACGAAAAAGTATGATAGGAACATTATTATTATAGATCTGTGATGCATTTCCTATAATTTGTTTGCGATTATAAATATAGTAGGATTTTTTCCTTCTAATTATTGGTATTTAAATTTATCAAATAATTTAACATGAATTTATTGTTTATTTTTAATAAAAATCCAACAATTTTTAACTTCTTTGATAATTAACTAAATAATTATTTAATAATTTAATCAATTAAGGAACAATTGTATAAAAATAATTATTGCAATCTATAATATAATAAAATATTGAAATAATTATTGGAAAAAGGCAAAGATATCCATAGCTTTTAAGTTTCGTTATACAGTAAACTTCCTTTTATTTGACTAGCCTTGAAACGTATACGATCGATTATTCTAGGGCTGGAGGGGCCCTCACCACTACCGCGAGTAGGCAGCTTCTTTTTATCAAGCGACGTTCTTTTGCTGCCCCGACCTCGTATCGCTGCGCTTACTCTAAGCAACTCTTTCAATTGCTTATGTGCCGAAAACTGTGGTCGATTTGAAATGAATAAATACAATCAATAATAATGCTTTTTGGTACTTGCCCAGTTGAAAAAGTCGCGCTCCGTTAGCGTTGACTGATTTGCGCGTCATGTCAATCCTTTTGCTCAAGTTATCTCAAGTGATTTTCTTTTGCTCAGTTTTTTATCAAGTGTTATTGGAGCTGAAAAAAATGGAGACCGAGCAAAAAGGTAAGGTCAAATCTTCAACTAGAAATAAGATAATACATGCTTTGCAGGATGAAAGTAACCATGTCGGAGGTTGTCTATAAGCCTTGTTACTAAATCGGTGGAATCGAAACGTAAACAGTCAGGGCCCTCTAAACAGCAGAGCGAAATAACATTCTGTCGAAACAAAATCACCGTTTGAAGAGAAAACAAAAGTTGACTCACGAGCTGAAGTGTTTCTAAATTGAGGCCAAAATAGTGTGATGAAAAAATATTATCCAGTTCCAAAAACTAGAATGTGAAAGTTTACAATCTCATAGTGACAGGAATCTAAAATTGAAACAGACTCGGTTGAGGATCACGATAAAAAGTGCAATTTTTAGTTGACGAAAAAAATGAAATCATGCTCCCGAGATATTGAGTCACGAAATTGAGAGAAAATGAGTTTGATTAGAAAGGTTGACCAATTCCGAGTAAATCTTTCAAGAATTTGGAGCTTCAAATTTCATGGCTCTTGAAAATCGTCTTTGGATAGCGATTAAAAATCTATTTTTCAATTTAAAAAAATTATAAAAACTTGCTTCCGAGATATGGGGAGGCTGCATAAGAATACAAAGTTTTCATCGAATCGTAGTATAACAGAAGATTTTTCACTGAAAGGTCTATAAAAAGAAAAAGGTATATATTTCTTTATGAATAAATGCTAATAATTATAATATATAGTATATAGTCTCTCATCGCAAGGCAAAAAGTTAGGTGAAAAAACCTTATGGAAGTACCTTTTTGTAGAAAGTGAAGATTTAAGATTTTACGTTGGAATTCGATTGGTACTTTGGTCCTGAAAAAAGTGGCAAATACTATCATTTAAGGACTTTTTCTTAAAAAAAGAAGTATTTTATTATTTTATTGCATTTTTTAACGTGACGATTTTGTTCCACCAAGTAAATCAAAACTCTTACTTTGATCCAATCTCTAAGTTGGCCACACGTTGTTACCACTTTTTTTTATTGTACGCTACTCACTTTACGATTATGTATTATTAGGTTAAGTTGTATTATGTTTATTTAATTTATGTCATTTTGAGAATTTATTCTGGTGATTTTTTATCAATCTTTATTTTCTTTTGTTATAATTTCTTTTAACATGTGATAGGGTTTATATTTTTAAGAACGAATTATTTTTGAAATGTCTCTCATAAGACAGGAGTGAGAGAGAGAGAGAGAGATATTAAGTATTTGCACTCCTTGAGGTTTGCTCTCTTAATTCCCTAGACGACGATGTTCCTCGCCGTGTTTTGACAGCTTCAAGGGATTCCTAACCTGCAACGAAGAATTCTAACTTCACTCTACTCAATCTCTGCGTTGCACAGTTTCCACTCATCCCCTAGGGGTTTAGTCTGCCTATCCAAAATTTGACATGGGTTTGACCTGATATTACAGATTGTTAACTCCACTTGTTAACAATCTCTCACAATTAACAACAACTTGCTGGTACTCAAGTCACGTGCTCGTTGAACTACATCCTTCATCACCCGAGTACCATGAGGTTCAGTCGTCTTGACAACAGGCGACTCGTCGATATCTTCCTTGCGGACTTCACTTGCTCAGCGAGCTATATCTCTCACCACCCGGGCACTATACGGTTCAACTCTCATGACACCAGGCGGCGCATCGATGTCTTTTTCGACGAGTTTTACATTCGGTGAGGAAGAAAGGACGCGTTGGAGAGCGGGAAAGACCAGACTGTGTGTGGCCCTCTTAGTGGAAACTTGCTCGCTCAGAAAAATTACGGAAACAATATTCAAGGAACTATTTATTATTTTTGAATCCCAATTGGATAACTCAGACTTTTGCAATATTTGAAAACCTTGTTGGAATGAATCGTTTTAAAAAAAAAAAAGAAAGGAAAACTCAGGTTGATGATATGCTTTCTTCTTCTCTCGATCTCTTATCTCTTTCTGCTCCATTTAAATATTGATATTATGTCATAATCGGGTTTTAAAAAATGGGATAATTATATTTAATTTATAACTAAGTCTTTGCAGTAAAATTAATGGAATTTTAATTTAATAAATAAGTATTCTTTTGTTTCTTTTACCAAAATGATAGAATAATTCTCGTTATTGCTTATCCTTGCTCAGTGTCCGTTCCCCACGGAATCCCTTTCTCTCGAGCTAGTTTTAATTAAATGTGAAACTATTTCATTGAATTTCATTCAGTGGCATCTGCACAGGCGCCTGGCGCCAAGCACCAGACATTGGCCTGGTCTTTGTTTTAGAACATTTTTCAGGTTCTCGTACTTTCTAACCCGTTGGGCTGTCATTTGTGAAGGTAAGTCATTTTCTCCCGGATGTTAAAAACCTTGTCACAAATTTCGCTCAACGTGGGGCCTTTTCAGCCTATATAAGGCCGAGATTGAGAATGTTCTGGGGAGTTTTTGGTTCAATACTGAGGGAAAAACGGATGAACGTGTGTATCACATAGTCCGTTACCATCTAAAATCAAAGAAGCAAAATGTGAGCTGGAATCAGACTGATTGGTCGATGGCATTCCGCGGTTCTCAAATGGGCGGAGCTTCGAGCAGACCTATGAACCTCATGAACACCCCAATAACTCACCTTATGGGTGATAGTTTACCACAATTTAACGAGCTCTTACCGTCGAATATGGGAGTTTCATCTGGGACTAGGCCAACATTTTCTTTTCAAACCACACGGCCCATGGCGGTATCCATGAGTGAGATAGTGCAGGAATCCAGTTTTTATGGTACCTACGACCATAAACACCCTATCGGTGAATTTCGCTGAGCCTTTGGTTAGTGTGAGATATCCTCAGACACGGAACTTTACCGTTAAGCCCCGCATTCCCCAGATCCCCTTCAGCAGATCCACTTTACATTCCTCAGATTTTACGAGTATAACTACTAGGGCTGGTCAAACTAATGGTTTTCCAGTTAACATCCCACCGAATCATAATTCCCGCAGTTTGACCAACCCTGGAACAAATGTCCCCTCAGCCTCTTCAGTTAGTTCATATCATACGCTACTATCCGGGCCAGAAAATTTGGTGGTAAATTACAATACTCTTTCTGGACCATTGGTTAATTCTATAGTTTTTGGAGAAGGGGTTTGTCACCCGGAAACATCCCTTCAATCCTATCGAACCAACCCTTTCAATGCTTCTACCCATCCCACTATGAGTTTTAGTCAGATGGGTATGCGTGGTCCAAATGTTTTGCAAGTGGTCCGTGAATGGAACCTTTCTTTCAGTGAAGCCAGGGATAATAGCGCGAAATAATTTTTTAAAAGGGTTGGGAAGTGCCAATTGGGTAGTGGTTTGACTGACAGCCAAATACTTGCAGCAATGCCAAGTCTCCTTACTCTCGGTGATCTAACGTGGTTCAGGCTATGCCTTGATGAGAATAAGTGCACAGATTGGCATAGGTTTGTGGTTCAATTTCGCCGAAGGTTTGGGGTAATTAATTTTCAAGTTAAACTTAAGGATGAGTTCAGAAGACGGACTCAGGGACCGGAAGAACCCATAGCAGATTATTTACAAAATATTAGGTCGCTGTTTAAATTTTTCCAGGCACCAATATGCATGTTGGAACAACTTGAGCAAGCCTATTGCAACTTGCCTCCGCGATATAGACAAGCAATATCTCGTACTGATTTTGTAGACATTAAACAGCTCGAGATAAGAGGGGAGTTGTTTAAATCAGCTATCGCTATCTACAATTATTACATTCTATCCCCGTCTGCTAATGATAGTTTATTATCAGAATTTGCTTCTGTAGCTAACCAATCATCGGTTAGATCAGTAGCTACAATCATTAACGAGTCGACAGCAGCTCTTCATGGTCCAGTTACCCAATCATTTAATAGTCCTCTTGACCCACAGAACCCTCCGGGTGTTAATAACAATAAGAACCGTAGCTGGAACCGCAATAAAAAGAGGGGGGAAAAAACCCCTCAGCAAGGTCAGACTCTTAATACCTCTGCACTTTTGGATTTCCCATCAGGATTAACGTTTTTCTACCTTCAGTCAATGTTGGGAGATATGCAAAGTTCTTTGCCTGTACCAAGAGTATCTAATCTGCAGGGTAATCCCAAATCAGAGACACAAAATAAAGATGTTAGTTTCGTAAGATTAGAGAATAGTTTACCGCAGAGTGGGAAGATTAGTAGTTTAACTTTGGATGGGTTGCCATCTCAGAGTACTAAGATTGTGCAAGTAAGTTTAGATCCTTTGCCGTTTTACGGTTGTGCTAATACAGAGTCAATTTATACCTCAATAAAATGCGAGGGCCTCAGGGAATTATTGCCTGGTCAGTTGGAAATTTTGGAAAAACTCCTAGACAGAAAGATTCCCCCCATGCCGTAGAAACTACCAGCTACCCATTTAGCGTGGCATGTAATCCACGTGCAAGGTCATCCTCCAATCGAGCAGAATTATCGGAGGTACTCTCCTAAAGCATTGGAAGCTCTTAGGAGTTCTGCTGAAAAATTCGAAAGGGAAGGATTGATTCAACCTTCGGATAGTGGGTGGTTTAACCCGGTCCTGATGGCTGAAAAGTCTAATACTGAGTTTAGATTATGTATTGATTTTAGAAGGTTGAATGAGGTTACGAAAGAGGATGCTTATCCGTTGAGGAATATGAGCGATATCCTTGATAAACTTCGTTCAGCTCAATATATATCAAAAATTGATCTCAGTCAGGCTTTTTATCAAAGTCCCGCTTTCTCCCGTAGTTTATAAGTCATTTTTCCGTAGTCTATAAGTCATATTGCTGTAGTTTTTAAGTTGATCTTCGCCGAGATTGAATTCAAGTGAGCATAACACACGGAGTAGGGACAGTACTATTAGCTATGCCCTTTGATATATATTTTTTTCTCGCTAAATGATGTTTAAAGTCACTTTGACAAGTTGAATTGAACTGCTAAATATTGGACAGCAGAGATTTGGTCGAGATTAGATTGCAGGTATCCGTTGAAGCTGATTCCCCTTATTACCTGTCTGGGAGGGGGCTTTCTAACGTAACGATTTTGTTCCACCAAGTAAAACAAAACTCTTACTTTGATCCAATCTATAACTTGGCCACACGTTGTTCCCACTTTTCTGGGACACTTCTGGGACACTTTAAACGATACAATAATTACTTGCGATCAAGGTGAAAGAATAATTATGCTAGGAAAAATTAGTTAGCTTATGCTTAGAAAAGGGCCTATTCATTACCAATACTTGGTTTCTACATTAAAAGATCCACACGTACACCTGGCGTAAAGGAAATAACCGCAGTGTAATTGACTTCGTTATTGCGGATCAAAGACTAAGAGAACTAGTCAAAGATACAAGAGTCATGAGTGGTTCCGAATGCAATACTGATCGTTACGTGTTAGTCTCCAAAATAAACTTAGGGCGGGGGTGGAGAAGAAAGAGAACAGAAAAAATAAAACACACGCAAATAAAGATTGAAAATTTACAGAAACCGGAAGTGCGAATAGAGTTTCAAAATGAGTTAAACGAACGCATAGATAGGGCAACTTGGAAAGCGCTTATGAGCAATAAAGAAGGATTATTCTCTCTCTTGCGTTGAAAATTTTCTTCATAAATGCATGCTGGTCGAGTCATCCTGCTGTACGTTGTTTGACCTTGCCCTGACCTTTCCAGGTCAAATTTTCGATTTGTCAAGGTCATATCTGGATGTAAAATTTTCCGCTCTCTCAGTTCCCGGGGTCAAAAATAGAGGTTCCCATTTAAAAAAATCAATTTGACCTTGAAATGACCGTGAAGGTCATGGTCAAGATCAAAATAGAGGTCACCATTGAATTCCTTGTTGAAAGTTCCTTCAAGAATGACCTTGACCGCCCTGAAAAATATCTTAACTGAGGAAATATTTAGCCGTCCCGGGACTTTTTGGACACCCTGTATATCTTACAAGGGAGTGTCCGGTAGTGTGTTTTCTGTGTGGATTAAAGTAAAATTTGAAAATACCTAGGTCCAAATATTGGACTTATTATTTATTAAAATATTTATATATTCAATTCTCTTATAAACTTTTATTCAAGTATGCAAAAATAAACATTTTAAATGTTCTTTTCTTAATGAAAAACAGTTCGCTTTTTCAAACTTGTTTCGCAAACAAATTTATTTTCTATGAATGTTATTAATTTAATAAATTTGTTTAAATTTCGCAAACATATTCAAAATCAGAATATAAATGGAATACAAATAATAAAAAATAAAATAATATAAAAATATGAATTATTGATAAATAAATTAATTGATTAATTGATGCAAAAGGTTTTTTTGGAAAAAACGACAATATTTCGAAGAAGTGAGTCTTTCATTGAAAAATGCAGTTAAAATATTAATGTTTGCATAAATGAAAAAAATTATTAGAAGGGAATCGAATATATCGATATTTTTTCTAAGAAAAATTTTTTCAAAACTGGAAAAAACTACACGCAGCGGGAATTCAGACCCGAACCTTACGTCTAAAAACCATGTGCGCTACCGCCTGGACTTTCGGACAAGTTGTAAGAGGATATTTCTCAAGTCTATAAATTGGCGACGAACGATGTGTCTCATGGTCCTGAAATTCGTGATGATTTAGACCAATATTTGTTATGAGTTTGGATAGTCGTCCCGAAATTTCGGGATGACTAGTGTAGACGTAGCCTACTTGAAAGGATGTTTTCTCAAAACTGGCCAAATATTGGGTCCTAGGACTTTCACAATTTTACTTTGGGGTCATGATAACATAAAAACCGTTTAAGAACATTCTTTTCAACGACACAACATTTTTTTTTAGTAATATCATAATCGAAGCCTTAGTTGCTGAGATGCACCCTATAAGGTTTATAGTTCCTACTGCTTTTGATTTTTTTCGGATTCTTTGAATTCTTTTAATTAATTATAAACTGTTTGGACTTCTTTGAAGTTTTGAATTCTGATAAAGATAAAAATTGCATGTGGTTAAGTCCCATCGAATATTTAATGTTTAGTTTTTTAATTAAATTCTAATTAAATAAAAATTTCTTATTCTTGTAAATTTTCTATTTAATGCAATTCCTATTTTAATATAGTTCAAGATTTTTTTTTTGAAGAATCTGTCGTTTCTTCTTATAATATCTTATAGATTTTTCTATTAGAGAATAAATCTTATTCAAGATTCATTGCTTAAAACTAAGTAAGACTTAACATTTTTATTTTCAATTAAATAAGACTCTAATACCTTCAGTATAAATAGACTTGTAGAAATAAAACCACTCGATTTTCATTGAAAGTATCAGTCTCATATTTAATTGCAAATAAGAGTTCTCGATCTTACTTATTTTCTAACATTTAAACTTGAATAAGATTTATTCTTTGATAGAAAAATCCACAAGATATCATAAGGACAAACGTCGGGTCTTTCAAATAACATATTGAACTATATTAAAATAGAAATTATATTAAATACAAAATTGATAAAAATAAAAATTGAACTCTGCAGAACAATTTAGCGATATATTAGTGACGTAATATTGAGGAAATTTAAACCGTTGTTGTGTGTACTGAAATTTCAGTACCAATAAGTGAACTTTTTTCGGAATCGATAGACATACAGCAAAGATATATAATATCTTTGCATACACTTTGGGTATTCGCGCTAAAAAAATGTTAAAAAAATTTTTTGGTTGCAGAGTTTTTAAATTTTCTAAAGTTAAAACTTTTTTACATACCTAGAGGTAAAAAAGGTATCCATTTTTTCGGGTTTTAAACAGTTATTTTCTAAGAGATAATTCCTATTTAATTCACCCTCGTTTTCCAGTGACCAAAATGCACTAGAAAAAAAATCGCCAATACCCAGGAATCAAAATTGGATATACAGTGAATTTTTTAATTTTTAATTTTGGTATTTAATGAGATAACATAAATAAGAATTTGTGGTTTGAAAATGCTTGTATACTAAATTAAAAAAAAAATAAATACAGTAGAATTACAGCGAATTTTCAAAATTCGGGATTTTGTATGTGATGCCAAATTGTATGTAATTGTCAATTTTTCCTCTAGTGTATTTTCATACTTAAAAATTCCACGCATGCACTGTAAAATTCCCGTATAATAAAATTCCAAAAACGATAAAATTCCTGAAGAGTTTATAATATTACCGAATTTAAAAATTCCCGACATAAAATTGCCTACTTATAAACAAGTCAATGTAAAAACACGTGCCCCTTAAACTGAAAATTAATTTCTCCCTAAAATTTCTTCGAACCTAATAACATTTCCCAAACAAACTTTGCAGGATTCAAATCAGCACTAATTTATCTCGAAGTTTTTCAAAATTTACAAATTCGATTTTTGAGAACATTTTTGTAGTATTTAAAAAAAATACTATGTACGTTTTCAACCAAAATTTTTTATCCAGAAATATATATTTTTTTCAATTATTGTCATTTCGAAATTAAACAATATTTTTTTAAAACTTTAAAACTAAAAAAAGTTTTTTCTCTCGTATAAATATTTGATTATTTTAATTTAAAAAAATATTTATCAAAGAAAACTTTTTTCAGCCCTGATTTATCTCGAAATTTCTTCTTAGTTTTTCTTTTTAAATTAAAAATTCGATTTTCGAGAACGCTTTTTGTAATTTGTTGGAAAGACTATGTACAACAAACCTGTCTCAAGCTTCAGATTTGCAAAAATTCTATACATTCTTAAATTCACTCAAATTTCGGTTCAGTCTAGTAATGAAAATTAAACTTCAAAGTACAAAAAATTATAATTTAAAAAATATTATCTATCATTTATAGAAACATAAACGTATTAGAAATTATAATAATATTTAAAAAAATATAAACATAATTATCTGTTTGAGGGTATTATTATATATATATATATATATATATATATATATATATATGTATAGACTGTACGTTGTCACCTCCGTGTAGTTCACCCTACGTTCTCGCCTCCGCTTTTTTCCGTGAAAATATTTGAAATTTATATGCATATATACGTTGAGGGGGGCCTTCTGATCAGGTTTCTCAAAAGAGGGGTAACAATTTTTCATTTTGGAATTTATATATATTTGTGATACTGGATGTACGAAGTGACCTCCTCTATATATAAGGAAGCGCGTTAGACGTTATACGTACTCACCTCAAGCGGTGTTGCCACGTCTGGGAGGTAGAATTCTTACCTGGCGTCCATGTCTCCCAGGTATCTATGTGATCTGACAATTGATTCATAATCAGAGAACTAAGCTCATTCGAAATATCATTAGTTTAGAAGAAATTATTTTTTAAACAGTTATTTATTATAATATGTCGCTTCAGAGATCTCTCGTAAATTCGTTTTTGGCGCTAATTATGATTTGCTTGCGGTTTTTTAAATTCAAATTTCTACTGATACATGAAATACTAATTTATACTGACAATTATATGCCTAAATAAATTGTTCAAACAATTTACCATTGTTTTTAGCAATTTTCGCTTAGAATAGAGTTCGAAAGTCGCGTTTTTTTTTAAATTGCACTTTTTGTCCAATTTTCAATGAGAGCGAGTTGATACATAATTTATGTTGATAAAAAAATTGTTTAACATATTTGTTATTATTGTTAAAGATATTCTCTTTCAATAATGCTAGAAACCGCGGTTTTTTCTAAAACTTGTAACTTTTTGTCCACTTATCACTTGAAATGAGTAAATATTCATTTTGGTTCAGAAAAAAATTGTTTAAACAAATTACTATTGTTATTAGCTATCTTCTCTTAGATAAATGCTAGAAAGTTGCGGTTTTCTCTAACATTTTTGACTTTTTTTCTAATATCTGATTAAAGTAAAGTGATATTCAATCAAATTTAACAAAAATAATTGATCGAACAATTTATTATTATTGCTAATGATATTATCTTTGCTTCATGGTAGAAAGTTGCTGCTTTTTCTGAAATTTTCAATTATTTGTCTATTTTTCACCTGGAGTGACCTAATAATCATTTGACTTGAGCAAAAATAATTGTACGAACAAATTATTGTTGTTTATAACTATCTTCATCTATATTATTGCCAGATAGTTGCGGTTTTCTTCTGAAATTTTTAACTTTTTGTCCACTTTAAACTTAGTGAGGTGGTAGAACTAGGTCATTTAATGACTTGTGAAAGTTTTGTTTTACATTACAACAAGAAGTTTATTGTAAAACGTAATAGAAAAATTTGGAGTTGCAAATATTTTAATATTAGCTCCGGCAGGGGAAAGGGGGGGATCCTTCCTCGGAGAAAATGCGTCTCGTCGGAGACAATATACAATTGAGGTTGGTCAAAATTTGTTACCGGAAATTTGTTTCAATACACACAACAAATACATTTTTTCGGTTTAAAAAAAAATGATTTTCAGAGGTGTCGCAAGCCCTTGAAGTTTAGTACGTATTTCCCATCAGGAAAAGAGACGTTTTTGTACATTTTATTTAGAATCATCAATATTAGCTGAATGGAGTTGAAACTCAATACTTCTCTTCACAAATAGCCATAGAATACAAGTCAAATATATTCATTATCAAATATCACCCACCTAAGTCTGTTTTATAGGGTCCCAAAAAAACCCATACGTGAAAAAATGGGTTTTGCGAGTTTTTAGCGCTAATCATGATTTTTTGGGGTTTTTAAACAATGCTAGACAATTCTAGTTTGTCTTTAATTTTTCATTTTGTGTTCAATTTTCAATTAAAGCCAGTTCAAGGAACATAATTTTTCAAATAATTTTTAATTGTTTATAACTATCTTCACTCAGATAAGTGCTGAGAGTAATGCTAGAAAGTTTTTTTCTTGTAATCTTCATTTTGCTTTGACTTTTCAGTGATGAACAAATAACAAGAGAAACCTCAACAAAAATAATTTTTGAAATGATATTTTACTTTTTTAAGTGAATTATTTTTAGACACAAACAAGGAATGAAATAGAGTAGGTGGGAGGACTAGGTCTGCATATGACTTGTAACAATTTTGTGTTCAATTATAACCAAAAGTTCATTGCAGAGCGTAGGAGAAAAATTTGTAATTGAACATATTTTGATATCAGCCCCCCCCCCCCAGCAAAATATACTCACGAAAAAAAAAGATTGTTCAAAATTTTTTTTTCTCTTATGTTTATATAGTATTCGTTCATAACTATAACAAGGAAAAGCAAAGTCAACCATTTCAGAAAAAACCGGAACTTTCTAACATTTATCTGAGAGGAGATAGTTTTTAAAAATAGTAAATTGTTTAAACAACTATTTTCATTAACTTGCATTGATTATCACATCACTAAGTGAAGGGTGCCAAAAAGTTAAAAATTTCAGGAAAAAAGCGCAACTATCTGACATTAATATATATGATATTAATATAGTTTTCAAACTAGAATGAAAAGATCTATCAGAGTAGAAAAGAACATGTAAAATTTCTATGTTGTTTTAGATACTGCACATATCGATTTTTTCCTCTCGATAAATTCTTGATAAAGGGCATCACAGGTTTTGAAAGTTCAAATACTCCCATCTTTAGGGTGAAATTTTCTTTAAATTTGTGAAATACGTGTCGTCTAAAATCCTTTTAAAAAAAACATATTTCTTGCAAAAATGATTCTATGCCTTGAGCATGCACAGCCTGCCCGTCTGGAAATTAATTCAGCCAACTAAAATAATGATACAATATTACATACATATTGAAAATGGTAATTTAGTTACACTATCAAATCATTTAAAATTGCAAAATTTGCTGAGTTGTTTGGTTTCAATGTTAAATACAAATATTTTCTGCTTTTTTCCAATTTAGATGGTGCAATTTAAAAAATTGGAAGCATAGCGATCTTCTTTTGCATTATATTTAAAAATTTCCAACGTAATAATATTTAAACTTTTAGTTGAAGATTTTCACGAATGAATCATTTCAAATATATTTGATTGGAAGATTCAAAGAATGAATAATGATTCTGAATGAAGTGTTGAAAGCTAAACGATTTATATTTAAAAAGTTATAAATTATATTTAAAAAGTTAGAAATTATATGTTACTTAGAATCAAAACAGATGAAAATTGTTTGATATAAAATTGAGACCTTGGTAATTGAATAAATTGTTTGAATCCTGACTGGTTAAAATTTTAGAGTTTCCAATTCTCATGTTGAACGCTGAATTTTCCATCTTTCTCTTTCAACAGTATTAATTTTGCAATTGAAATTGAATTGTTGAAATTCAGAAAAGTATAGTTGACAATTTGCAGAATATTAATTTTGAGACGATTTTAATGTACTTGAAACAATTTAAAATTTAAAGGTGAAGAGTATAAAAACGTTATAATATCGCAATTCTAAGTAATTGAAAATTGGATCAGTTCTAAATGATTTGAGATTTGCTCAATTTTCAACGCTCCGTATTAGAAATGTTTTTATTTTTATTGTTGCGTGCTCAAAATTACTTTATTTCTTACATTTTTGTAGAATAATTCAATTGTAAAAGTCTATATAATTGAAAATTTGTTCAGCTTGTACTAACAATTTAAAATTCTGAAATTTCAGAAGCTTTGACTTTGAACAATTCAATTCAGTTTTTCAGTTTCTAATTGCAGGATTATAATCACTTTTAATTTTGAATTGTTGAAATTCCAAAGTTTGAAATTTTAATTTATTAAAATTTGAATGCTTCGAATGATAAATAACACAACTCGAATTTAGTTGAATTTTATATGATCTAATTTTCAAAATGTTAATCTGAAATTATTCAGTTTTGAACAGTTTTTAATTGTCCCGTTCTCGAAATTTTAATCTGAAATCTTTCGATTTCGAGATTCTTCAATTAGAAATAAAATTTTTTAATTATGAATGCTTTGAAGTAGTACTGATACAACAAAAACTCCTTTCTAATGAAACTGTCCAATTTTGGAAAGTTTCTTTCAAAATTTTCCTATTTCGACAGCATCTGATGAACATTTTTCCGAATGCTTTTAATTAGGAATTATCAATTATTATTTCGAAAAATTGTTAATATCTTGATATTCGAAGAAATTTAATAACGTATTTTCAAATTTCTTCAATGTTATGAAATAAAAATCCAGGCATTTACAGCTAGTTCATAAAAAATGCACGTTCCCTCTTGAAATATTTTTGAACCTTTTCGTTGATTGCCTAAAATAACATGTACAACGTCTGCAGTATATAAATATAAAAATAGTCCCAACGGCTAATATAACACAAATTTATTCATAATACTTTAAATTCACCTATTCTTTATTTCCATCTTAGGCTTTCGGTTATAAGACATTTACGATTTTCTTTCCGACAACAGATTTTTCAAAATTGCACTATTTTAATTTGTAACACTTATTGGCTAAACATTTTGAAGAGAACATTCGAAATAAAATATTTTCAAATTAGAATATTAAAAAATGGACAAATCTACATTTCAATCGTATACTGACTACTGTTGCAAATTTGTATAGTTTCCAAACAGAAGCTTCAATAATTCTTGATATATTTCAACTTGAATATCGCTTGAAAATTAAATATATTATGTTGAAAGAGTGCTAAAATCATCAATTTGAGAGAAATTTAATTTTCTTTATTACTAAATATATATCATCCATTATTCAGTTTTATAGTATACGCTGAAACAAATAGAAATTAGAAGGATGATCTACAAATATTAGGGGGTTAAACCTAGATAATAAAATTTTAAACTTAAATTAAATTTTGAATTTTAATTTTTTTTCTAAACTAAATTAAATTAAATTAATTAATTTTAAATTAAACGAATTGAATTAAAAAAATTTTTAAATCCAAAGATTGAAACAGAATATACTGTTGGAACTCGATTTGAACATAACAATAGGTACCCAATAGGGCTGTTGTTTTTCCTTTTGGAAGGTGCAATATTTCAGTTGCAGTTTATGGCGAGGGGGAAGGGTTCCGGCATGAAGGCGACATTGCCACCTCAGGTAGTGCACCTGTCTCTTCAAGTGTCCAATTTTCTGTGACACGATGGCGATTTCGGGCATCGCCCGATTCGCATTCGTCTACCTGCTAAGTATACCCCCACCATTGCGCTATGCGAGTTACCCCTCACTTGCTTTTGCCAAGTATATCTGGCGTGGGCAGTCATCATTTCCTCCACAGATACCTGCGTACCCTTCCCCTTCCAGTGTGCAGCGACACTACCCCTCACTGGATTCGAAATTGCTCCAGGCCCTCGATGCTAGGTCCCCTGCGGAGAAATCCTTTTGTCTTTCCACTTACATCTATTCTTATTTCAAAAATATGAGTATGTCCAAGAAAATCATTTGAATACGCAAAAGTAGGTTAAGTCTAATCTAATATAGTATAAATACGTATAATATATGACCTTTTTATATGGATAAATTTGAGATGAATGTAATGCCAAACATATATAGATTCTACAGTTTCAACTCTCGCAACACTTATTTCTTATAATTTTCAATTTCTTCAACATATTTTACTATATTTTATTCGATATATATATATATATATATATATATAGGTATGCACACATACATTTACATTGTTCTTTGGGGTCATCATTTCAACTTTCAGTTAGGTCGAAGCAATAATCAATTAAATTTAACAGGAATAATTTTTCAAAACATTCATTACTGTATATAATAATAATATGATCCACTTTTAAATTATGGTGAGATAATAATTAATTTAAGTTAACAAGCGTAAGTGTATGAACAAGTTATTATTTTGTAGACATTTTTGATGTGCCATGTTGGCTTTCGGGTCAGGTGAATTGAAAACAATAAATTGTTTTACACGTACATAATGTCTTGTATGTACGCTTGGAAGTATTATTCTTTGGTTAATATCTCAGTTGTGAAGTTATATAAATTCTTTAATTAAAAATGATAATTTAATTTTATTGATAACTATTATTATAGCTTGCAATATTCTTTAAAAAATTCCTTTAACGAAGTACAATTGATGAAAAAACAATTACAATGTAGTAGACAATTTTTTTAACAAATTTTTTTTAAGTTGTCAGAAAACATTGCAGTCGAAGAACTTTTTTGAAATCATCTTTTAACGACGTATATTTAATTAATTTTTTTTATATAAACTCTTAAACATAGTTTTTTGTGTATAAGAGAAATAATGTTAAGTAATGAATTTTTCTGTTATCATGAGGAATTATATCTGTGAAAGTGAAATTTTGTTCCTTTGAAAATAGCACTGTAGTAAAAATCCGAAATTATAAAAAAACTTTGTAGTTAAATAATTATTCAAATATTCTTAAAAAAATGCTCTTTTTCTTATCGACAAAAAGTTGATTTTGAAAGGCAAAAAAATTATTTACTTTTACAGAAATAATTCCTAATGATAACAGAAAATTTATTATAATATATTTTCATGTATTCTTTAGCTACAATGATTAAATTTAAAAGTAGTATTAAATAATTATACAACTACAATATTTTTTTGAAAATTTTAATTTTTACCACAGTGTGATTTTGGGAATGAGTTTACTTTCACAGAAATAGTTTTCAATGGGAACAGAAAACTCAGTACGTTTCACTTTCAAAAATTGAAATTAAAAAAAAAAATTTTAATTAAAATTAAAAAATTTTTAGGAACAAAACTTTTTTAAAGGAAAATTTGTATACAAGAAATCAAGGAAAAACATATTTTTTGTCAAACGAACGCCGTTAAAAAGAAAATGTTTAAGGGAAGAAAATTGTTTAAATGCAATGTTCCTTGACAATTTGTCTTCTTACAACTGTGAACATTTTTGTTTACCAATTTTTTTTTGATAAGGAAAAGAACATTTCTTAAACAATATTTGAATAATTATTCAACTTCAAAGTTTTTTATAATTTCGTATTTTTACTACAGTGCTATTTCCAAAGGAACAAAATTTCACTTTCACAGATATAATTCCTCATGATAACAGAAAAATTCATTACTTAACATTATTTCTCTTATACACAAAAAACTGTGTTTGAGAATTTACAAAATTTCACTTTCACAGATATAATTCCTCATGATAACAGAAAAATTAATTACTTAACATTATTTCTCTTATACACAAAAAACTGTGTTTGAGAGTTTAAATAACAAAAATTTCAATTCAATATACGTCGCTAAAAGATGATTTCAAAAAAGTTCTTCGACTGCAGTGTTTGCTGACAACTTTAAAAAAATTTGTTTAAATAATTGTCTACTACATTTTAATTGTTTTTTCATCAATTGAGCACGTCAGAGCAAAAGAAAGACTCCGCAGAGCCGTGAGGAAAAACGAGACAAATACCGTTAGAAAGAGAAACTCTTACGCAGAATGCCTAAAGAGTAAGACAGCGCAACGATAATTGTCTCGTTTTTCCTCTCGATTCTGCGGAGTCTTCCTTTTGCTCTTAGATGCTCAATTGTACTTCGTTAAAAGAATTTTTTTAAAGAATACTGCAAGCTGTATTAATAATTATTAATTAAATTAAAATTAATTACAAATTTTAATCAAAGAATTTATATAATTTCTCAACTGAGATGTCAACCAAAGAATAATACTTCCAATTGTAAAACTGCTTACCTACAAGACATTATGTACTTTTCACAGATTTAACCAAACTCGCTGATGAGGGCCACCATTGTGTACCGAAACGTTTGAAACAACTTAATTGTTTTCAATTCACCTGACCCTAAATCCAACAATGTACATCAACAATTTCTACAAAATTTATTTTCGAGGGTCAATACGATCTCCCAGCTATTATCAAGTTATTATTATTTTTAATAATATTCTCTTTGAATAATGTTAGAAAGTTGCGTTTTTTTTTCTGAAATTTTCAACAATTGTACCAATAAAAAAAACAAAAGATAACAATTTAAATCACCTCATTAACGTAATGGGAATTGGGAGCTTACGAAAATTTTAACTTCAAATCGGAATTGTTGAGAATCTACGTATATTTACGATTATATTCTCAAACTCGACAAATGTCAGAGATTTTGTTGACCTACTAGCATTTTTATTTGAGGAATAGGCGAGGAAATAGGGAAGAAATAGGTAGGTTGAAAAACAAAAGAATTAAGATCGAGGGCCTGGAGCAACTTCGCATCCAGTGAGGGGTAGTGTCGTTGCACACTGGAAGGGGAACGGTACACAGGTAACCGTGGAGGAAAAGACGATCGCCCATCTGGCGTCGGATTAGAGGCGGACTTACCCTCGGACATACCTGAAATCTTGAAATTAGTATCCATTGTACTTATACTCCCTTTGTATTCAATACTCATTCATAGATTGCCTATATATTACTCTATTTTGGAAGGCTTAGAATTTAAATTCATTCAGTTTTTAAGAGTTTTGAACTGGATATTGAAAACTTCGCAAATTTTACCATTTTTAACGTTTCAAAAGTGAGATTTGACTGCAATTTTTAATATATCAATTTACAATAATTCGTCTAGGTCACAGAATTTGAAATTGATAAAATTTACACGTTAGTATCTCACATATTATTCATTTTTTCAACGTTTTAAATTTAAAATTCATTAATCTTTATGACTTTGAATTTTAGAATATTGTACAGTTAGGCTGATTCAATGTACATATTAATGTAATAATTACATTTAATCACACAATAATTGAAAAGTTAAGAATAACCATTGTTCTAAATAGTGTTTGTAGCAATAAATTTTAATTTGACGTATTTCCAAGGTTCAACTTCCCTTAATTTTCTGAATTGATGCAAATCTTACAAAAAGTAATATACCTTTGATGATATTTGGTGAAATATAAGAATTTAA
>CAKNYM010023823.1:0-13808 GCA_932195095.1 Andricus curvator
TTTTCTCGTCTATTTTTATTTTCCGATATCCTACCTTCGCCGATCTCCCTTCACTCCTCTCCCTCCTAGCCCTGTCGTACAGCATTCTCTGTACATCCCTTTCCTTTCTCGTCAAATCGTGATCGATGAAAACTTCCTTATCCTTTATCCTATTTTTATTTCGCAATACCACCAATTTTTATTCCCAGCTCTCCAACTCCACAACCGCCACTTCTTTCTCCTTTCTCCCCTCCAACTTAACTTTCCCTACCCTGCCTTTATTCCACCCTATGCTCTGTAGCAGCGCTTCCACGCCCTCCCTTTCTTCCCCGCTCTTCATCTTCAACCCTCTTATCACAATATTATTTCTCCTGTCTGCCTTCTCCTTTCTCTCCATTCGCAACTCCATTGCCCTTATCCTTTCCCTATCCGCCCTCTCCTCCTTTTCATTCCTACGCTCTCCCACTTTCTCTTCTATCATATTCCCTACCCTCTCCCAAATACCTTTAATCTCGCCCCCCATACCCCCTTCTCCTATTTCCATTCCCGTCCTGCCCTCCACCTTCTCAAGCCTTTTTTCCGTCCTTTCTTTCCACGCCCTAATCTCCTCTTCCATCTGTTTTATTTTAACTTCTTTTTCTTTTCTTTCCCTCTCTAACCCATCTACTCTCTCTCTCTCTCAGCTCTTTCACCTCCTTTTCCCATTTATCATCTCTGATTCGCAAGTCCTCCCTCATGCCTTCCATCTGCTCCTTGGTCCCCCTTACGTCCTCCCTCAGCCCCCTGATCTCGCCTAACAACATCCCGAGAGCCTCCTTTTCCAACATCCCCTCCATTTTTTTGGGGGGTGACCTAGGTGTTATCCCTCTTTTTTTAAACGGGCTCTCAACCTCGCTTTTCTCCGGACTCTCTTGGCTGTCTCTCTTCCTTTTCAAGAGATCCTACCCGTCACTTGCGCTTGACGCTCTCTCCCTTACCTTCTCGCTTCCTTCGTTGCCACCGTCCCGATTTCTCCCTCTCCACGACGCACCGCTCGACACCGGGCGACGCGTTGTTGGCCGTCGTGGTTTGTGGAAAATTCCCTCCCCGTCGGTTTCACTACCAGCACTGCCAGTACTCTCGCTGCCCACCTCCCGCTCTACTGCCGGTAACTGGGTCCTATCCATGCAGTACCTGCCGCAACCGACAGATGTCTCTGGAAAATGTTGGCGTCTTTCGATTACTTGCCAACCTAACCTCACTTTCCCTATCCAGCTAGATACCACCTCCCACCCACGCTGAAACTCACTTTTTATCTCCCCAATTCACCCCAAACAACCCTACTCACCTCCTCGGCTTCCACCCTCACACTCCACTCACACCTTCCACACAAATTCCGTAAAATTCTCTCTCCACCTGTCACTAAACACGTTCTCACTTCCGCCACCAACATGCAAGTCTATATATGCATTGTATATGCATTGTATATGCTTTATACACATTTAACTTACATAATAAATTGTTGAATGGATCTAAAAAAACTTACGTGAAAATGATTTGATGATGATAGAATAGTAATTTGATAAACCACAACAAGATTATTAAGGGATGATCTATGCCTGATATTAATAGTCACTTTTAAACAAAAACTTAGAAGCCGCATAATGTTTGAACAAATGCAGTGAAAATGTATGAACAAAATATTCATGAAGACTTAGCCTTAAAAACTACAACAAAAATTACAACCTACCCCAAAAGGAAACCCACCTCTATAATGGTAGCCGTGTCTGGTTTGTAATCTAAAACTTAAAAATGTGCCAGTATTGAAATAATATTTGTTCTTCATTTTATTCACAATCTGTCGAATGTAAGATGCTCTTAGCACTCGTTATCCCTTTTAGGGGTAAACTCCCCCTAAATTTCAAAATACCCAAATGTAAAAGAAAAAACTTCTAACAAAAATGGTATTTAATTATGAAAAAAAAAACAACAGCATTAAGACGTGAAGTAATTACGCAGTTATGTCTATCTTGTAATACAAAATTTAAAAAACGCATGGCGTTTGAAAAAATGCAGACATTCATGCAAAATCTAATTCATGAAGACTTAACCATAAATTACCTCAAAATTTACAACAATTACATCAGTTAGGGTTAAGTCTTCATGATTTAGAGTGTGCATGAATATTTTCTCCATTTGCTCAAACATTGCGCGATTTAAAAAATTTGCAATACAAGATAGACGTAACTATTCACTATTCTATTATCATAATATAATTTTTTTTTAGAATTAAAGACAGTTTTTATCAAAAGATTTTTCTTTGAAATTTGCGTCTTTTGCACTTTAGGGGTAGCTTACCGCCTAATAGCGTTGGCGAATAGTGAAAGCATCTTACATTCGTCAAATTTTGGATAAAATAAACCTTATTTCAATTTTGACAAATGTTTTCAATTTTCTATTACAGAACCGACACAAACGGCTCTATGGGTTGGTTTTCCTCGAGGGTAGGTTATAATTTTGGTAGCAAGTTAGGGATAAGTCTTCATCAAATAGTGTTTGCAAGATTTTTATCGGCAACTATTCAAACATTATGCGACATTTAGTTTTTTATTACAAGATGGCCGTAACTAATTAGGGGTAGTTCATCCCTCAATTATCTTGTTAGGTTATTAAATTTGTTTGATAATTAGGAGTATTTTTACCCCTAGAAAGGGTAGCGAGCGGTAAAAACGTTACCCATTCAACAATGCCTGACGTAAATGAAATGTATACATATAATGCTTTTGAACAAGAGAATTATTGAAGAACATTATTTGAATTAAGAATTTTAGTGTTTTCAGCAATATATTTGGAGGGGTGGTTTCACCCTCTAAATACGAAAACATGTCGAAAAAAACAACGTATTTCTCACTTTGTGCTCTTCTAAAACATATCTGAGAACCAAGAAAATGGAAGGCGAACATCTGGGAATCATTCCTGCTTAGATACAATATTTTCTTTTCATACCTTGGCCAGATTTCCTAGCTTTTACAAACCTTGTATCTATAGTTCTTTTATTAGCATTTAACAAAACTATTCGCAGTTCTGTCACAATGAACACACGTTGGTCCTTCCCAAAACTGTTCTTTATTTTGCCCTTGTCCTTCCTTTCTCCCAAAATTTTTCTCTTCTTTCGGACCAGCTGCGGAAATGCTTTTTCCTTTATAGGAGTCCAATTTGTTTTAGCTCGTTATAATTCTGGTTTCGTATAGTCGGCCTCTCTGAAGCTTCCTCCTTTTTGAAATCCACGTCAATAATATTTCTACCAGAGCTGCAGTGTATTTTTCCTCAAATACTCGATCCAATATGGGGCCTCTTTTCATGCCCGTGACAAACTGACCATTTACTTTATCCTCCAGTTGCGCTCCTAAACTACATGTACTTGCTTTACTTTTGATTCGCGCATACCACTGCTAATTCGCTTCACCTTCAGTCTGCTTCAATTCGTAGAAATTTATTTAATTCAATCAATGTTTTAATTGACGAAAAATCAGGTTCACTCAAATCCTTAAGAATTTTGTACACCTCATGACCGATCAATGTAATCCAAACTGCCACATTCTTGTATCTGCTACACTATTGGTGACAAAATATGCCTTAAGTCTTTCTTAATAATAATTAGAACGGTAAGAATGCGTGTGTTACATGAATACAGCTAGCGCCATGCTGCTGTTCTCAGATTAACCCAAAAAATTCTAATGTGCTTGACTTTCATGTATTTCTAGGTAAGTTTCCTGATTTGATGTTCAACATTGAAATTTCGTTTTGCAACACCCTCCTCAAAAGTATGTGGGTGCTGCCTCTAACTGTTTCGTAAAGTGTTTCAATCCGGCGGACTGTGCGAAAATAATATTGACGCATGCGAACTTTAAGTATATTTATTCTGTACAACGTATGTTAAATTGTTCATACTCAGTTTGGAGATATGGAACTTTGCGCACCGGCATATTTGTGCACAACGTATTTCCATTATTTTATAAATACTTTGGAATATTTATTCAAGGCAGATCCAGAATTCATCTCAGGGAGTTGGTGATCAAAAGAAATTAGAGAAGGGAATGAAGAGAGTGGACAGTATATAGATCCGGCAGATTTGGCTGGAAAAGAGATTTTACAAAAAAAAGATTTTACCAAGTGGTTCCTAACTCCTAGCGGTAAAAAATCACTTAGTCGGATAGTAACATATCACTAAACGAATGACCTATTAAAAATGAATCAGAGCTGCCAAACGCGGATTGGCGGAGTTTGTGCGATAGTTATTCAAGTGTATTTTTAGGTTATGTTGTCGGGCAGATCTGATCGAAATATAGAGAGAGTGGCGTGATGATAGCTGACATGAGTGAAAGAGAAAGAATATCTGTCTATGGAGAATGTAACGTGGTATGTAGAGAGTCCAGGCGTATATAATATTAAATGATCGAGTCACGAATTCTTCTTTATCATCGTGATTCGTTTCGAGTGAAAAAACGCGTTGATGGATCTAGTTTAATTTGGAGTAATTATATATTCGATGGGAACTTACAGTCTATTTTGCACAATTTTGAAAAATGAAGATTATACTCCGTGCATTAAGAAATATTGGATTTGACATTCTTTTGCAAAAAAGATGCCTATGATCAATAGATAAAGCATGAAAAGCCCTATGCTGTATTGGGAAAAATATTTTTTATTGAACTTAACAGATAGTGGACAAAAATTCAAAGTAAAAAATGTTGTTTTGAGTCATATTCAAAAATGATCATTCGAGAAAGAATTGTGTATTTTTAAATCCCCAAATAAAAATATAAATAAAAAAAGTGGGGCAGAAGATATCAAACGATTGAAAAAATTACTGTCTTCTAGAAAAGCAATACGTCCGCATTTAAATAGGGTGTCCATTTAAGAAATAAATATTTTTTTTATAATATAGTTTTACCCATAAACCCCTATTTTTTCATAAAAATTTGATTTTGAACTTCCGCAAGACTTTAAAGTCGTATGAAATGCAAAACTGAAAATTGAAAAAGAAAATAAACTGAGACTACTTCAATATAAACATGTAGGAGTTTCTCAGGAGTGTACATGCGCCGCGGTGCCCCTCATGTGCCCCCATCCCCCTCTGACACTTGCTTATATACATGTAGGGGTGTCTCAGGAGTGTACATGCGAAGTTTGGTGACAATTCATGCCCACGTTTGTGTTCAACGTTTTGGCAACTAACATTCAGATTATTTAAGATAACATTCAAAAACCTCTGACAGGCAGAAAGTGATGAAGGCGCGCGCAGCAAGCGCGGACAGGACTTTCTAGTATATAAAAATATTTTATTCGAAACCACCATGTTATGAGCCTATTACGCCCCAGAAAAGTGAACGATTACATAGCCCTTTACCGAACAGTATCAGCTACTGACAGTTTATTAGCTCGAAACGCCGCCTCACTGACGGTTTATTAGTTCCACAAATGGCCACTGCATAACGCACAATGTATTTCATCAGATTACATAAACTTACTGTAGACATATATATATATATATATATATATATATATATATATATATATGTGTGTGTGTGTGTGTGTGTGTGTGTGTTGTGATTTATCACTGATTATTATTGATTACTCCTGTCGTTGTGATTTCGTCGTTCCTTGTGACCACCCATCTCACGGTTGTGAGACGTGAAAGTTTGTCATGAGGACAACCGCAGGATTTCGCTGGGAGTGGATGCTAATCTGACAAATTGCACCCGCTCCCAGCTAAATCGCGTTAAAATTTCAGCTGTAACCACGACTCGCGATCGCGAGATAGGTGGTTACAGTCTGCGACGAATTCAATATGATGATCCGGCAAAAGTCTCGTGTACCCTGAGGACACGGAGCGACCCAAGGACGACCGCGTTCTGCATTTTCCCCGCAAGTGTCTCAGCATTGTGTTGACATGCGCCCTGATGTAGTGCTATGATACCAGTATGGCCCCTGAACGAAAAGGTTACATGGCGCGACAGCATGCTCTGTGGTGCGACAAACATCCAGATCTCTCGGATTGTTTGCAAAAATGTCAGGCATCCAATAGAGGAAGAACGATGCTTCAAGACCCGGAGAATCATCAACATTCAGGTTTCTCCCAAGCCAAAGATCTGACTGAACTGGATGATAAGCTTCGTGGAGATTTTTCCGAAGAATCCGACCTCTGGACTATCAATTGTGGTGTGTACAATGCAGCGAGAACTTTGGCAGATGCAAACCGTAAAACAAAACCAACGGTTGATCATAAGACCAAAAGACGAATGCATCCACTCAGCACAAAGATAGGCTGGGCAAAACAGTACGCGTCCCGTATTCAGTGTGTGATTGACTACATAACATCTGGCAGGACTTTCACTGCCAAGGTTCGACAGTTCGCGCGCGAACTGCGGATCCGTCATCACACCATCAACAAGTCAAAGCTACTGACCATCAGGCAGCATATTGTTGACAGAATACGAGTACTATCTAACGCTAGGAGAAGTCTAGAGCGGAGAGAGAGGTGGGTCAGAGAAAATCAACAGTTTTCGTCTGACCCATCTCGACTCTTCCAAGGCCCTCCAGTTACTGTCGACCATCCGCCCAAACCAGAGGAGGTCGAAGCATTTTGGAGAGAAGTCTACGAAGTCCAACATCCACTTGAGGAAGGCTCAAAGAACATAAATAGCTTCAAGGAGCTGTGCAATGCTCTCATAACAGCTGGGGAGGAATACCCACCTATCCCTACCGAGGAGGTGCAAAACGTATTAAGAGGCATGAAGAACTATTCCGCTCCGGGACCAGATGGTATCAAGACCTTCTGGTGGAAAAAGTTTCCTTCGAACCACCATCATCTGGCCCGAATTTTCACCTCATATCTAAAGTCGGAAGAGCCTATTCCGGAGTGGTTCGTGGAAGGGCGCACAGTGCTCCTGCCGAAGACGGGCAACTTAGGTGACCCTAAGAATTACAGGCCAATAACTTGTCTTAACACACTGTATAAGATCTTCACAGCTATCCTAAATGATAGGATTGTTCGGACAACTGAACCTGTGTGGCGAGAGATGTATGTACAACGCGGCTCAAAGAAAGGCGTAGCAGGATGTCGGGAGAACTTGATCATCGATAGATGTGTCTGTAAAGATGCAGCATCCTATCAGCGATTTCTATCGATGGCCTGGATTGATTACCGGAAAGCTTTCGATTCAACCTCCCATAGACTTATCATCTGTCTGTTGGGAAGCTTAAAGGTTCATCCACACATCATGAGTTCCATAGAGAGATTAATGCCGCTTTGGAAAACCCGATTCACTATCACATCTGGAAAACATCATGTGATCACTAACAGGATCACCTTTCAGAAAGGTGTGTTTCAGGGCGACACCATGCGCCCTCTCCTGTTTTGCCTCACATTATTGCCACTATCTCTCGCACTTCGCCATTCCGAAGGTTACCTCTGCGGCAAACCTGGAAACCGAAAGCATAAGGTCACTCATGTATTTTACATGGATGATCTTAAGATCTATGCTAGAAATCAAGAGAAACTACATCTAGCTCTACAAATTGTCAAAGAGTACACTCAAGAGATTGGAATGGAGTTCGGGTTAGAGAAATGCGCCAAGGTTAATTTGAAGAAAGGAAAACTTAATGGCATCCCCGAAGATCCTGAGCTCGCTAACAGAAGCGCTATATGACACCTTTGCGCTAGAGAGACCTATACATACCTGGGCGTGCCACAGAGCCGCATTCAGGACGTGACATCTATAAAGGATACTCTCCGATGCAGATACAAACGTCTCATCCGACGGATATGGTCTTCCGAACTGTCGGCAAGGAACAAAGTATCTGCAACGAACATTCTTGCCGTCCCCGTAGTACTCTATTCATTTGGAGTAGTTCCATGGACGAAGGACGAGCTCAGATCCATCGATATCGGGTCCCGAAAGGTTATGCATATGAACAAAAGCATGCACCTTGAGTCTTCTGTTCCACGACTTTACATCTCAAGCCGTCAAGGTGGTCGCGGAATACTGAATATTAAATTTCTCCACAACAGGATTATTCTGGGTACAGCACATATAGTCGCAAATGGACAAGAACCCCTTCTTAAAATGGTCAGGAAACACGAAGAAGTGGGGAAAGGGGCGTATCTGTACAAAGCAGCGGAGGAGGTTGCTGAAACACTCGGCCTTGACTTCAATATCAGGGGTGAGCAAAATGCATAAAATCTTATCCATCTTGAATACTCACTCCTGAAGGCCCGAATTAAGAAAGCACAGGCTCCTCGACAAGAGGATGCACGGCATCATCCACAGAAATGTGGAAGATCAGACGATGTCGTATGAGCTAACGTTTGCTTTCCTTAGATCACCCGGATTGAAGTCGGGCACGAAGGGCTTCATTTTGGCATGTCAAGACGGTGTCATTTCCACTCTAGCATACCGTCGCCACATTTTGAGCCAAGACATTCCCGATGATAGCTGCAGAGCGTGTCATGCACACCCCGAGCATCTAGGACACATACTATCTGGTTGTCGAACTCATACGCGAACGACATACATCCAAAGGCACAATGCGGCACTAAGAGTGCTTTATTTCCATCTCTGTCACTCTTATGGCATTAGTCCAAATACCTCTCCGCTAAACGCTCCTAGAGAAATAGAGTCAATTGTCAAAAATGTGAAGTGCCGCATATACTGGAACTTCATATTCTCGACAATTGTTTCTGTTGCGCACTCGAGGCCTCACATAGTTCTCCTTGACTTCGAGAAACGAATCATGTTCGTTATCGAATTTTCGGCACCAGCTGACAAAAACGTCATAGCTAAGGAGGAAGAAAAGAAAGAGAGGTATAAAGACCATATAAGGGAGTTGCATATAAGGATCGTCGCATTGAGCGGGTGCAATTTTTCAGATTAGCACCCGCTCCCGGCGAAATCCTGCGGTTGTCCTTATGACAAACTTTTAACTATATATATATACAAAAATGTACCTCGCACCGAACCACTTTGAAAATTTCGTGCCATACGAGATTACCAATCACAACCCAAACAGCTGACTCCCAGAACAATCGTATGTTTTCATCTAACACAATAGAATCCGTGAAACCTTACCTGCAATTATGTCGCAGTTATAATTGTAAATCTTCGTACACTCAAAATCATGGAAGGGATAAATATGAGCTGTCCTTCGAGAAATTAGACAAATGGAGAAAAAAAACAGAAGAATGTTCGGACAGGAATCATCATCACTATGAAAAAAAATAACTTCGTAGGACGTTCTCGCACCTTTTCGATAAAGGGCTATCCAACGCCCACTTTTCTGGGGGCTCTACAGGCTCATAACATGGTGGTCTCGAATAAAATACCTTACAACGCTCATGGTTTTACTACTCGTCCTACGAACATTGACCTCCATGCGGTAAAGACGTGCCTAACCCTACTCGTGATGTAATATACTATTGTTTATTATTAGCACGCCAGAAAGACAAAAATAAAATTCCGATTTTTAAGGTATTTTTTATTCAAACTTCCACTCTTGACAGAAGCTAGAGAAATTAATTTATTATAATATACTATTAAACATTGAAAAATCTTCACGGGCTCATGAAATATTAATTAAATAATGTACGTATTTTGCAGGCTCGCACAAACAAATTATTATTTCAAAAACCCGTGGAGATTTTTCAATTTTTAATTACTCAAATGGAAGCTAATTCAATACCAACAAGGCCAAATTACGTCAACTAGGGCTCATTTACGCAGAATTTAATAAGCTTTTTAACGATTTAAACAAATATTTTTATTTATATTCTGGACGGTGCTATTACCTTTCACAGTCAAGGCTCATTTTTAATAGGCCATCCAGTTAGTGGTCAGATACTAACCAACGGTACAGTATAAATGACCGGCAGACTTGGCATAAAAATGATGCGCAAATTTGGCTAAAAACTACAATACGGGATCAAAATGTGGTGAAAAAGAGTAAAAAGTCGTTAAATAACTTTCTCCAACGGTTGTTAAAAAAAATAGCGCATGATACGCTTCTGCAGAGGCAATGGCTGACTTGTGTGAATTTTTCGCACTAGTCGGCTATCACCTATTTTTCGCACTTGTATCATAGATAGCTATTTTACTCCTACGAGAAAGTGTGACAATCGACTAAGCATGTTACGAAATAGAATGTTGTAACAGACAATGCCCGGCCATTCTGAAACATTGAGCGATGTCGGCAATTGGCCGTAACATATACAATGCCAACGGCCATAGCAGCACGCCGCGCCGAGGATGACTGTATACTAGGGCTAGGCCTTCATAGCGGGTAGTTGTGTATTTACTCGAATACTCGGGGACCCCGGTTCGCGACAAAACGGTAATTACTCGAGTACCCGAGTACCCGGGTAATAACCGAAAACTCAGGTACCCGAATAATCGGGTAATACCCAGGTATCCGGGTACTCGATGAATTTTTCTGAATTTTAAAGATTTCTCATTCGACATTTAATTTCAAATGAAAAGAAAACAAAAAATACACGCGAGTTAGTTTCATAACCCTTACTTTTGGATCAAAAGAAATCAATAGCGAAGCTGTAATATTATACGACATTTACGAGAAAAATGAATAAAATTTGACTTCCACACATTATGTTAAAGTACATAAGAATAACATTAATGTAAGAAAAATAAAATAGGGTAGCTTTGCATTTAAAAAATTTTCTAATAGGTTATAAGCAGCAAGTTACTTTGAATTACAATTCATCACTTTGGGCGCTTAACGCCCATACGGAAACCCACCTTAAAGATGGGTACGGACGACAGAAACATGCGACTTGATTTTCGCGAAACAAGTCGCGCGATTAGTGATTCATGGTGGGTTTCCTACGGGGTGGCTGGAGGCAAACGATCAGGTCAACTACAACAGATTAATTTTCAACCCAAAGCTTCATCTTTGCCCAAAAAATTGAGTTTCAACCAAAAGACAAATTTTCAACAAAATACATACATTTTAAACAAAATACATAAATTACACGGAAATACAAGAATTTTTAACCAAACAGTTGCCTCTTTTTACCAAAAAAGATAAAATTTGTAACAAAAAAGATTAATTTTCAACAACAACAAAAAACGAAATTTCTATTATACATTGTGAAGCCTGCGATAATATAAATAGGAATTTTTATAATTTATAGATTAAATAAAGAATTTTCAAATGAACGTTGAATTTCAATTTTATATCCATAAAAATATTAGGACAAGTTCTATTAATTTTTAATCATCCATAATTATAATAGATGGTAGACAATATTTTCGAAAACTCAAGTCGTGTCGGCTGGGCAGCTAGCCTGCTTGTCGAGGAGTCTAGTTGCCGCGACTTACAGCTATCCTTGGGGTCCCTACTGTCGCGCGTCGGGTTTCGCGCATTAGGAAAGGGCGCCATAAGATCCAATGAGAAGCAGTCATAAACTAAAACGCGTGATTTGATTCGCGCGACTTCAGTCGCCCATACGGAAACCCACCTTTAGTGATGACGTGTTTTCATATGAAAATATTTCGTCGTAAATATAACACTTTATCTCAAAATGATCCCATATTTAAATTGGCAGTTGACCCGACATTCTGACGAATTTAATGAAGGGTTATCTGACATTTTTTATCATGTTACCTTCTGTTTTACGATATTCTGGGGATCACTGATAGACCACCTCCGTAAATGGCTTTCGTGCGACGACTACGTTTTCAACGAGTTTTTGTATTAAAGGTACAGTACAATATGTTTTACCGGAGTGCTAAGGGATATTGCTATGGGATTCTATAAAAATACATTGTAATAAAAGTATTGTTAAGAAAAAACCTTCTTGCTTTAAAGCCTGGCGAAATCCTCGTGTTGTAGGCGTTAGAAGAGCATGAAGTTCCGATATTCCACAAATTCCAGCAGCACGAAAAAGTGCTGTGAAGGGATTGGCACATACGTAAAAATATGGACATTGTCTTGCTCGCAATAAATGGTACAGTGATCTAAAACTTTCACTCCATTCCTTGTAAAGTGCATCCTTCATAGTTTGATTTGAAGCTATAGAAGAATTGTTGAACATAGAGCTAGTTGCTTTGTCCACAGTTCGAGGATACAATTCCAACCATGGCAAAGATGGATGTTGCCAAATTAAACAATGTCGATGAAACCTGAAGAATGATTTGAAAAAATGTTAGCTATGGGTTTGATATTTGCTCAGACCAATTCTGACTGGTGTTGCTTAGAACAATCATCTAAATTAGTATATAGTCTTTTAGATTTTATGTTATATTTTGCAACTTTTAATTAAAATTTTAGTTATTTATAGATCGTAAAAATAATGTAATCGTTCGATAATTCAGTGGGTGACAATAAATAAAACAAAGTTTTATTATTTATTATTTGCTGTTGGGAATTCGCAACTTTCAGCTCATGAAAATTTATAGTTTCAATTTTTTAAATTTAATTTATTGAGAAAAAAGCTCACAGGGCTATAAAGCACCTTTAGGAGCTGAACAGAGTATACACATAAAAGAATATTCAAAGACGTAGAAATATATAAATATATAGATGTAGAATCTTGAGTGTAGTGTACACATTTTTAGAACCCTGGTTAATATTAAAAATGTACATTTAACGACATTAATCGGTTATAAAAAAGTAAGTAAGTTCATGTAAGTATATGCTGTAAGAAGTTGCTTGAATCTGATATTAAGATGGCACTGTTGGTACATTTATCTTAACATATAAGTAGACAATAGAAGAAAGAATAACATTAGCACACCTCATGATAGAAAAACATAAATGAATGAAAAATAGTAAAGGGACTGAATATAATAAAGAGAGAAAATAAGATACAAGCTAAGTCCACAGAGTTATATTAAATAAAGGTGTACCCATAGATTTTAGAAATTCAGAGAACATATTTTTAAATGCAAATACTGTGGGCGCATTACGAATATTATTCGGCAGTTTATTCCAAAGCCGTCTCCCTCTAATTACAAAAGATTTTTGCATTAAACATGTTCTATGAGCAGGTATTGCCAGGGTACGACCTCTATCGCGCAGCCCAGGCCGACCTGGAAGGTTCATATTATCCCGCAAAAACAATTCCAATAAATATACAGGCTGTTCATTTTTAAAGATCATGTACAGCAAATTACCCATAAAATATTGTCTTCTCTTGGCAACTGTCATAAAGCCACCTCTTTCCGTATAATCAGAAATATGATCGAATTTGGACAAGTTATAGATAAAACGGATGCAGACGTTGAGACCACGTTCAAGTTTGCAATTAAGGTCATCAGAGATTCCATCATATACCACACACCCATAATCAAAATAAGAGAGAATCAAGGCTTTTACAAGGTGGACTCGCGTAGCTGTAGGCAAAGAGTCCCTACTTCGACTAAGCTGGTGTAAAGTTCTGAAGGTTTTGCGTGATTTAAGTTCAGCATGCTCTTTCCAAGAAAGAGTCCTGTTGAATATCAAACCAAGATCATTGACAGAATCAGAGAAGTCAATAGCAAGACCGTTCAAGTACACTGGTGGGAGGGAACCCAGGACTTTTTATGGATGATGAATGGATGATCCAACTAACATAGCATATGTTTTTTGTGGATTGAGTTTCAAACCATTAGATACAACCCAGTTGTAGACGTTATTAATATCTTCCTGAACCATTTGAAGTAGGTCCCTAAGGGTACCAAGAGGCCCAGAAAGATATATTTTGCTATCATCAGCATAAAGATGATATTTAGAGTAGCGTAAGACAGCTGAAAAGTCGCAAGTGAACACACTAAAAATTTTGGGGCCAAGTATTG
>CAKNYM010023828.1:0-17980 GCA_932195095.1 Andricus curvator
AAAACATCCCCTAAAATTAGGTCAAAATAAATTCTTGCTATGTACGCTTACTCCACTTATTGGAAAGTCGTTTCATACCGTGGCAGTTGAATAAAAATCTCTATTGATTTTAGTTACTAAGAAATGATGATTTACATATGTTACTTGGATGTTTAGGGTACAAAAACACCCCGAAAAACATGCTGTATACCCAAAGAATCGTTAATCTTTCTAGTTCGTGGGTATGAATCTTTTGATTCGGTACGCCTGATCGTCAAAATATAAAAGTTTCAGTCAAATCTATCATAGCGTTTTTGAGGAAAAAAAACATTTTGCTAAAATAAGCATTTTTCCATTAAAATACATGTAAAAATCGAAACTTTGGGCAAGTGTTTGTCTAAAAACTGTCCATATTTCTGACATTTTTCTTTCGAATTTTTAGTTTGCAGGTTCGAAAATACAAGAAAAAATTTTTTTTAGAATTTTTTATCATAAGGCTTTTTTCTGTACATTTGGTGCGGGGTCCTTTAATTTTTTTTTCAAATTTGATATGTTTTTTTTTAATTAAAAATTTTTTTTTTTTTTAGTTTTACGATTATTATTCTAAATTATAATCCTAATTGTAAAAGTATAATACGTGACAAGAAAGGAATGGCACAATTCAGTCTTTTTCAAGTCTTATTTTATTATAAAATTGTTTAGTAACACCCGTAATGTCTTATAATCTTTTATCAACTAACAGTAAATATCACAAATTAATCTTTATTTCTATTCATGAAATAAAGTACGATTAAAAGAAGAAATGGAACTAATTATTGCTTAAAATTTAAAGTAAATTTTGTAAGGTTATGCTTCTGTTCGAAAACATTTACATCTGTTTTTTACCTGTTGTGTTCCTTCACTTGTGCTTTATAACATTCCACAGGATCCTCACGAATTCTTTTTCTTCGTTCTCTAGCTTGCTCAGCTCTTCTTGCTTTTGACAATTTTTGGTTTTCATTAACATTCTGAGAGTCAGATGATTTATTTTTATAGCGTGCCATTCTGATTAATTTTAGGTTTATTTCAGGCTTCAGGTTTAATTATGAAATGTATACTTGATACTGAGATATATCCATCTCGGAATCCATCAATCCAACAACAAATTATACAAACAACACGAACACGAAACTACGTTTGACAGCAATTAGACCGAAAGCCGGTGTAAACATAAACTCGGAAGAAAGTCAGGGCCGTGGAGCGAACAAAATTATTAATTATAAAATGTTTATTTCTCTTAAATTTATTAACCCTCTAATCGCTTTATTTTTTGTGTGCAGTACTTGTAGGTACAAACATTTTAATTCTCGATTCACGTTAATTTTCAATAAAATTATTTGGAAAAGGGGTTCGAGTAGCTCCATTTCGTCCCTGACAGCGAAAAGCAGGTTATGGTATCCGATGTTACGGTATCCGAAAACCATACAAAATTACTTTTTTTTGCTTTGAAAACAAAAGTAATCAATAAATCCTCCTGACAAAAACTCCTTTATTACGTGCTGCACGGAATTGTCATCTTTTCATTGATTTTTATTATGAAATATGAAACTTCTTGTCAGGTACGGTATCCGATACTAATAAAAATACGCTACATTTTCGGTTACATTTTTTCACTTTGCAAAAAAAGTTCTTCATTTTTTCTTCTGAAGTTTTGACGAATGGGTAGTGTGACTTTTGTTCGAGATATTGTGAGAAGATAAGACTTAAAAAATGATCAAAAGTTGATGAAAGGTATGGGAGATTCGTTTACCGTAACTATCGAAAACATTTAGGGAGACACGTGTATAATCAAAATTTTCTCTACTAATATATCAAAGAAATTAAAATATTTGTTATGAACTCTATAGTTTTTGAGTCAAACTTTCAAACTATCAATTATAAGTTCAAAGATAATTCACTATGTATTAAGTACACGTCTCTAAACTTGGCGCCGCGTACGTGGAGACATCCCAAAAAGGCATTTTTCGAGTATTTGGGAGCATTTTGCTAAAACATACGATGATTTGACTTGAGTTTTTCTTACGGAGGTATTGTATTGTCCTAAAATGAAGAAGTTCACCAAGTTTTATAAAGAAACACTACTTAGTTTAGTTACTAGAGGTCCGAGACAGAAAAGTGCCCTGTATGTGGAGAATCACCCATATAAAACTTGGCGCCAAAAAAAAAAAAAAAAAAAAAAAAAAAAAAAAAAAAAAAAAAGTCTGCGCAAAAAATCCTATAAGAATCGCTTGGACTTGTTGAAAGGACAACAATTATGTCGGACAGTGTTGTGTTATTTAACCAAGTTTTACTAATATATAAAAACCCCATTTTTTGAATATTATGAATGACCGTAACTCCCTTACTATTCAGTAACATGTATTGATATTATAGATCAATCAATTCGTCTGAAGTCAAGGTATATTTTATATTCTTGCATAAACAAATTTTTGCTTTGTTTTAGTTTTAGTCTGTTCTTAAAATTCGTTTATCTTAATTTTAGCCAATCTTCAGTAATCATAAACACTTTATTAAATTAATGCACTTAGGTACACAGTCAATTACAAAATATGCAACTGCAAACAATATATGCACTTAATTATACTAAATTATACATATTTAGCCCTTCTCAATTTTTAGCAGTTATCTTATTTTCTCTAAAAACCAGAGACTTACATAATATTCTGTCATCGCGAAACCCCTAAAAAACCCCTAAAAAACAAACGACTGAGCTTTCGAAAAGGATCGTGGATCATATTCATAATCAAAGGGTTATAACCCTAGCCCCCAGCAGAACAAAAAGAAAAGAGTCCGAAAGAGTTCAGAACGTTTCCGATTTCTTTCTGAATAAATATCGCAGTGTCCCAAGTAGCTTATTCTGATGCTTCCCAAATTTATCTCCTGTGTCCCACTATTTACTTTGCTCCGAATGTTTCCGATTTCTTTTCGAAAAAATTTGAAATGTAAAATATAAATTTAATTAATTTTTGTGTGTGTGCTTTTAAATTTGAGCAACTCAATTTATTCTGATTCATATTGACTGATTAACTTTAATAATTCGTAAAGTTATTTCTACATATTTTTTAACCTTTTCCACAGGGAAAGCTTTCTAGTGATAAAAATGTCAAATTTCATATTTTGACTTACAGTGACTTAATTTGTGTGCCAAAACACAATACTCTTTAAATTGTAACTCACAAAATGTAGATGGAGTGAAACTAAAAGGTCACAACATTTAAAGCAACTATTGTCCCAGTAAGTAGCAAAAAATTGATTGATTAAATATCTTCATTTAAGGGTGTTGGTTAAATCCGAATATGAATTATTTTTTGTTAGGTGCGGCACTGACTCAATATATATTTTTTCCCCAAGTATTTGAGAACGAAAGAAAGAAATCTTGTGAAATATCCGGGGTTTTACGAGATCCTCGAATCAATAAAATTTAGAAAAATGAAGTCCTTTGCTGCGGAAATAATTATTATTGCGGAAAATAATAATTTTTGGAAAGGGAGAAATCTGCGGAGAGTAGAAGACAGCATTTGAACGGCGAGAACCGTTCGCAAATTAATTTTTTTACTCACAATTCTGACATCATAGAAGCACTCTCAGAAGTCATCACGTATTCGAAGACCCACGACTTGATGATGGTGAACCTAAGGCTTGCGAAATACGTCCTAAAATGAAGGAAAAGGGTAGAAAATTGACATGTCTTGTGACTGAGACTCGAAGCCTGGACTCGCGGTCGATAAGGAAGGGCGCCCCGATGCCGAGTGTGGCAATGTGTCGTTCGGAGCGCGATGGCTGCCGAGATGACAGCTAGCCTGCATACCTTTTTTGCTTATTACAACTACAGTCTCACGGTCTCACACACACACAGGACATGTGAATTTTCTACCCTTTTTTCTCCATTTCCGGACGTATTTCGCAAACTTTAGGTTCACCATCATGAAGTCGTGGGTCTTCCAATACGTGATGACTTTTCCCTCACAGCAATAGGATATACCGGGATATCCCATTCGATTCCATTTATCTCCCAGGTTGTCCGAGAGATATCCCAGGGATAACCCGTCAAATGTGTGCCTTCCCACCCCTACGAGATGTTGGAAAGGGTTAGGGGTTTCAATATTATTATTTCTGTGACCAGTCTCAGGGGTGCCTTCCCGTCCCCACGACATGTTGGAAAGGGGTAGGCGTTTGACTAAAATTATTTCTGTGACCAGCCAAATGGGTGCCTTCCCATCCCTAGGAGACGTTAAATAGGGGTAGGATTTTGACTAACATTATTTCTGTGACCAGTTAAATGGCTGTCTTCCCGACCCCACGAGATGTTTGAAAGGGGTAGGGGTTTGACTATCATTATTTCTGTGACCAGTCAAAAGGATGCCTTCCTGACCCCCACGAGATGCTGGAAAGGGGTAGGGGTTTGACTAACGTTATTTCTGTGACCAGCCAAGTGGTTGCCTTCCCGCACCCGTGAAATGTGGGAAAGGGGTGTGACTAACATTGTAGTACATCTCCATAAAACCACTCAGGTAGTCTACAGGCTTATAAACTTTCACAAACACTACATCCCTTTCTCAACAATATTTATTTTACGTTTCGATAACATTAATCAGTTTTTAATAAATCTCAATTTAACAATTTCACATATAGAACTGTACAGAACTGGAACATCAAAAGCTCAACAATAGGGCTATAAAACTGGAACATCGATAACTCAAGAAAATCCTTTTCAATCTCATATAGACAAGATAATTAAATCACATAAGAAACGTCTTTCCTTCTTTACACTGTAGTAGGACCAACGCTATCCCACAACACTGTCAACACTTCTTCGTTGGACCAGATCACTTATTCTTCCTTTATTTATGAATCTTCACCCTCAGCATCCTTCCCTTGAATTGATTTCCATTCGCCTTCAACTTCGTCGTTCCTTGTAATAGTGTCTGCGCCTTGAGAGACTTCTACTGTATGCGGAGCTGGATTGAAGTTTGAGCTGAGCTTATTGTTTTTGTCCATAGTTTTCACATACACTTTATCTCCCTCAGATATAGCAGGATCAGCAGCCTTTCTTTTCCTGTCAGAATATTGCTTCCCTCGTTCCTCTTGTTCCTTATCTCTGTCTTTTACCTCTGAATCTTCTATTTTACCTCTATTCATTTCTTCTAATGAAGGAATTTTGTCTCTATTCTGTCTTCTATATAAGAGTTCGCATGGTGTTTTTCCAGTCACCATGTCAATCTGGCTGATTTTTAAACGCTTCAGAATATTGCTATTTTGTCTTTCGACTTCCTCGTTTTGCTGTAGCCAATATGGAATGGTGCTAAAGAGGTGGATATTACATTCTTCACAGAATGATCTGAATTAATTGCTGACGAATTTTTTCCCATTATCTGCTGTAATCGAAACGGGATAGCCTAGCCTGCTAAAAATTTCCCTTAGCACTTTAATGATTTGAGAGCTCGTAATAGTCCTCAAAATGTTCACTTCTCTTTACCGACTGTAATAGTTTATAACCACCAGTAAGTAGTCATTATTATGTAATGGTCCTAACAGATACATTACAAAATCGACCCAAGGAGCCAGAGGGAGTTTGCGTCTCTTCATTGGTATTGGAGGACTTGGCAGACCCACTAGGGTACAGCTCCTCAGACGTCCCTTCATAGCAACTATACCGGGATGTCCTTCGTGTGCTACATCTAATACCTCCTTCCTGAGATTTTCTGGTATTACTATTTTATTTCCGCGAAGTAGAATGTTTCCATAGAAACATAGTTCGTTTTCGAAAATTCGGTACCCTTTAACCGATTCGTTCTAATCCTGATTATAGATTCCTTTCCTTACGACAAAGGATCAGCTCTGTTCGCTTTCCAGGCTTGTAGATTATGTTATACTTGTACGACTGTAATCGTAAATCCCATCTTCCGATTCACGCACAGGGTTTAGATTTAGGACCGAAAATTGTTTCCAGCGGTTTTTGATCGGTTATAAGATCAAATACTTTTCCAAACAGAAAAATGTCGAAATGCTCTACGCCCCAGACTAAGGATAACGCTTCTTTCTCAGTTTGGCTGAATCTGCGTTCAATAGCTGTTAACGTCCTATTCCCGAAAGCGATGATTCAGTTGTCAGGTATCGAGGTGATAGCGTCGTTATTTCGTTGCGGGTCCTACCTGCTCTAATTTTTCTTGCCTTGATAAGGGTACTGTTTGAGCACTGTTCGGAATTGACTGATATAATTTATTAAGTGCATTGTTTTATTTTAATTTCACTTATTAACATCGACTTTTCATTTTACACTTTAATTTCATATGTTTACATTTTAATGGAATTCTAATTTTCAAGTGTTATCGATTTATTCTTTTATCCTTATTCTGCTATCGTTGAGTCATATTTCTTCAATGCGTGAGAGCCTTTCGTACCTTTTGTAAGCGAATTTAGTCGTCGTCCGAACGTTAAATTGAGAACTTGTCTCGTCGTTTCGGTAGACAAGTTCAAATCAAATGTATATCAATTTTAGAAATGATTTAAAAATAGACAAGTTCGAATTTTAGAGCAATTTTGTTAACATTAAAATAATTCAGTTCTATTATTTATTCTCAGTGACCTGTCCTTTAATGTACTTATCATCAAGAAGGTTTATAAACATTGCATCGTTTTTTATCACATAAACTTCTCTCACTCGCGAACAAGCACCGAAACGTTGGAATTGCAATAGGAACATTTTGTGGTGTTTGTCCAAATTTGATCGTTGAATTCTTGTTTTGTTTTCAGGAATTCTGTGCATTTATTACGATGATTCTAGGTTTTTTTGAGTCAATTTATATTAATACGGCCCCAAAACCAACTGGGCTTGCATCCGCAATGACTTGTGTCCTATCTCGAACATCGTAATATCCTAGCGATAATATTTCCTTTAGGGCTTCTTTTAGTTAAGTGAATGCTTCATCCTGTTTTTTAGACCAAAACTTCCCTAGGCTTGTGTTCCTTCCATTCTTTTCTCTTGAAAGCTCTTTTAGTCGTTTGGTCATCGTGGCTAAATTTGGAATCCATTTGTTGATGTAATTGACCAACCCTAAAAAACTTTGCAGCTCGTCTATAGTCTCTGGAACTCGAAACTTGTCAATGAATTTGGTATATTTCTTCAATTGGTTTAATGCCCTTAACAGATAGCTCATGCCAAAGAATGGGATCTTCTCCACTTTATATATACATTTATCTTGGTTCAGTAAGACGTTCTTTTCTGTTAGTACTTCTAGTACGTTTTTTAACCTCGTCTCGTGCTCTTTTTCGTCGACCCCGAAAACCAGAAAGTCATCAATAAAGTTGATGACTCTCTCACAGTTTATTATCATCTTTCGAGAATCTTTTGAAAGAGAGCTCAGGTGCACAGAATATAACGAACATTAATCTTTTATACAGATATATAAACCTGTTGATATTATAAATGTCGTTATGTGTCTAGATTTCAAGTGAATCTCCACTTGGTAGAAACCATTTTTTAGGTCCAGTTCACTAAAATATTTAGCTTTCTTTATTTTAGGTAGCAGTTGGTCTATGGAGGGCAACGGGTGGTTTTCACGTATACTTGCAGCGTCTGCCCGTCTCATGTCCACACACAATCGCAATTCTCCATTTTCCTTCAATATTGGTACTAAAGGCGATACCCACTTTGAAGGTTTTTTCACTTCCTCGATTATGTCCCATCGCAACAACTCTTTAAGTTTGTTCTCAACTTTTTCTTCTAGTGGAATTGGTATTCTCCTGCAAGGCTGTGAAACTGGCTGTATGCAGTCGTTAATAGTGATTTCTATTAAAATATCTTCAAACTTAGTGAATGTTCCTTTTCCTACTTGATTCACATCCACGCATATCTTCAGGATTCCCAAACGCATTGCTGTTTCCCTGCGCAATAGGTCTCTTGGTCCTGCTTTAATCACATAAAAAATAGTTTCCTCCTTTTTTCCGTTTACTTCGAGCATGGCTTTAAATTAATCCTTTACCTCCAATGGAGTCTTGCTACCGTATGCCAAGAAGGTTTTGTCTGGTTTGCTTATTTGGCTTTGAGCTTTTATTTTCTTGCTCTTCAAAACGTCCCATGTTTTATCTGTTAACAAATGTTCAATGTGAAAACCATAGTCGACACCTTCGTCTTCAACGTGATCGACTTCTTCTCTTTGTCATTTTTGCTTTTTCCATGGCTGGGCGACATTTTCTTTTTCGTGAGGATTTTCTTTCCTTTTTCGAGTGTCATGTGACTTACAATACTGACGAAATGGCCCATTTTGTTACACGAAAAGGATTTCTTGCCTTTAGCAGGGCATCTGGCATCTTGTGAAAAATGTTTGCTGCTTCCACATCTACCGCACATCATCCCGATGTCCGCTTTATTTTCATTGTGATAATTTCCTTTTCCTCATGATGGTTTAGTACTTTTATTTATTTCGTTTACTTCCTGACTTTACCCTTATTTTCATAGTTTTCCAATTAGAAGTACACAGCTTTGAGTGTGTTCGCTTCTGTAATAATTTTATCTAAAGTGATGCTGTCTCCTATGCTTAAAATTTTCTTTCGTAATTCTATTGAAGTAGATTTCTCTGCAATCTGATCGATAAGGTGATCTTCGGTTTTATCAAATCCACATTTCCCGGCTTGACTCCTTAGTCTGAGTAAAAACTTCTCTTTGTCGCCTTGTTCTCGTTTCAAAAACCAAAAAATATGTCTTTCGAAAACCTTGATTTGTTTTGGTAGAAAATAGTCATCTAGTTTTTGTACCGCTATTTCGAACACGTCTGTTCCTGCAGAAAGCTCTGCATTTGCACTTGGTAAATTATAATATATATCCTGCAGACCTGAACCCCTAAAATGTAATAAGGTTGCTCTTTTTGTTGAAATTCCTAAAGATCTCTTCTATTTTTCCCATCTGAGGCCTACAGAGGCACTGTCGCCTTCTGAGTCAAACCTTTCTAAGGCTGGTAGTGTACTCGACAACTTGCTTTTGTAAATCCGGGTGGACAACCCTGAAACAAAATTATTTCCCTTTTTTTTTGTTTCTTTGCTGTTCCCAATTTAATGGTGGTATTTTATACGAAACTTATTTACAATTTAATGGAGGTATTTTATACCAAACTTATTCCCAGTTTAGTGGAGGTATTTATTCCAGCTTATTCCAATTTAATGGAAGTATTTTATACCAACTTATTTTTAATTTAATGGGGGTATTTAAATACCAATTATTTGCAATTGAATGGAGGTTTTTAATATACCATTTATTTCCAATTTAATGTGGTTATTTATGCCAGTCTCTACAATTCATATGGAATTTCAATTAAAATACTTTGAAGCCACCCATTTATTATTTACAATGGGACAATGCAGTATATTACTCAAATGGGATGGGGAATATCGAATCAAGGTTACTAAGTATTTGTTATTAGTGATGCATATCGAGCCGAGAAATTCTCGTTATCGTTCGAAATAAATTGAATTTTAAAAATTTTTCGAACCGACATTTTGTAACCTTCTTTTGTTTTTGTTCGTATCGTATCGTCTGAAAACCCGATCAATGTGCTCGTTAAATGTCAGTTTTCAAAATGTCAATAGAAAATGTAAACACAGCAAAACGCAAAAAATCCAATGAAGAAAACGAGGAATCAGATGTCGAACTGATGGGAAGGTTTCATAAATAAAATATTTTTGATCAGGAATAAATTATATAAAACTATTATGACATTTGTTTTTAGGTTTTTTAACTTATATTTTGTCAATTTATCAAAAGACTGATGTTGATAATATTCTTAGATACTTATAATATATTATATGTAGAATTTTCGGTCATTCTAGCATAAAATAAAAATAAATAAAAAAGCAACTTAAGCATTGTTAACTATTAATTTAGCCAAGAGAAAAAAACTGCAGAAAGCACAAAGTTCAGAACCAGAAGGAGACGACATAATGCAAAACCTTTGGAGGAGTCTTTCGAATATTTTCGAGAAAATGACTGCAAGATGGCACGATGCAAACTGTGTTCAGCAGAATCAAATGAAGACAGTAAAATTATTAAAATGGTGGACAGTAATACAACTGGTTTAATGCGGCATCTTCGTAAATTCCACAAAGAGGCGTATGCAGAAACATATCCAAATAATCCATCAAGCTCTGCATCCTCGAAAGAAGTAATTATATTTTAATATATAAAATAATAATGTGTATAACATTAACACAGTAGACTCAAATAACACAACCAGTATTTAGGAGCCCTGTTATTTTATAGTTGAGATATTCTGTGATAAAGCAACATTAGGGAGGAGGGAAAATGCAAAAATTAATCGAATGGTTTGTAGCTGAAGGAAAAAAAATTGTGGGCTGTCTGATTTAACAAGTCAAAAAAGAGTTTCTATTTATTCAAAAAGTATTATAGAATTCTTTTTGTATATACAGTTCTGTATAAAAGGCTAAAAATAAGGCAATTTTCAATATTGTTTTTTTTTTAAAGAAATTTTATATTTGACACATTCTAAGGAAAAGGTCTTAAAAACAACAATTTTCTAAGTGCAAAAATATTTTTTTCACGTTTTTCAAAAACAGAATGGAGATGCTCATGCTCAATTTGTGAGCAATCTAGCGATCTTGCTATGAATCCTCAAACATTCAGGAGAAAATATCTTGTTAATAAGAATTATAACTAGTGGTTAATCCTATAAAATATTAAAAATATTAAAAATTTATAATAAATTTGAAGTTATGAAAGAAAGAGCGATTTTCCGGTAAAAATTTCGTGCTTCATAAATTTGTTTTCAAGTTATTTTACTCAATATTTCATAACCTGTAGGTTCAAATGGAGGGTTTTACTATTTTATGAATGTACAAAAATTCGAAGCACGATCAAACGAGTATTTCTTTAGATATATCTTACCCACGTCATTTTGTTCTTGAAAAATATTTAAAAAAATATTTTTGCACTCAAAACATTGTTGTTTTTAAGACCTTTATACCAAGAATATGTCGAAACAGCATGTTATTTCTTTGATAATTTCTTTAAATTTAACTCAATCCGAAATTTCAAAAAAATTTTAATTGAATCAAATATGTATTTTTAATTTGTAATTTTTCATTGCTGTTGATTAGCAGAAATTGTACATACAAAAATTTTTCCATAATTTTTGAACTAATAAACAAGGTTTCTGAATTTTGAAAAATTCGCATTTTTAAATTAAAAAAATATCAGAAGATATTGACTGATTTCAAAATTTTTTTGCTTTTTTCTGAGGCCGCACCGAAATTTTTTTTCCCTGGCTCAAACGATACAATGGGTGGCTAAGATATCTTTGCTATCAGTTGATTCCGATTTTAGGTATTTGTTCAAGAAACCTTTAACAAAAAAATAGTGGACTGGGTAGCGAAAAAATACCTCCCGTACAGTTTTTTCGACGATGATGGTACGCAAAGTTTCTTTCACTACATGAATCCGAAGGCTGACGTACCCATGCGCATGCAGCTCAAATGCTTAACTAAATGTCGATTTAACGAAATGGAGAAGATTGTTATGGATATATTGCAAAAAAATCGATCAAAAATTGCATATGCCGTTGATGGCTGGACATCCGTTGCTAATCGGTCGTATTTCGGAGTGACAGGTCATTTCATCAACGATAATTGGAAACTGCATTCTCTGACGATCTTTTTTCTTCCTGCGAATGGTCAACATTCAGGCCTAGAGATCGCAAAAATTTTTCATGATGCTCTTGCCTCTTATAATCTAAGGGAAAAGATTTCAGGTATAACTTTGGATAATGCCGCTGCGAACACGAGATTCATGAGGGAATTGTCCTATTTAATACCGAGTTTTGATGCCGAAGATCAACACTTCAGATGTTACGCACACATCTTAAATCTGAGTGTCCAAGATATGCTAGGCGTATTAAAAATGGATGAAATTCATGATGGAGAAAATGAAGATAATTTTGATGGAACTGTTGAAAGACAAGATGAGGCTGAAAACATGAAAGATGATAAAGAGATGGTGTTTCCTTTGGTGAAACTAAGAAATCTTTTCAAACTACTAAAGAGGTCGGAACAATGGCAGATTAAGCTGAAAAGTTGTCGTGAAATGATCGGGATGGAGATGCTGCAACCCAATGTTGACATGTCTATAAGATGGAATTCGATTATTCCATGATTTGGACTGGGAAGAGAATGCAACGTCCATTAACTCTTTTGTGCAAACTAAATCCGGAACTGAAGAAGTATCTTATTTCTGAGTACGAGTGGTTGCTGCTGTCAAGGGTTTTTGAATACCTTCGCCACTTCAAACTTCTGACTAATGCTCTTTGCGGCGAAAAGTACGTCACCCTCCCTTTGATAGTCGTCGGATTCAATATGCTTTTAGACAAGATAGAAGAATCAATAACTGATCTAACGAATATGACTGATCTTAGCACGGTTGATGAATCCATGCTTGAAGCATTGGAAGCTGCAAAAGTCAAGTTACTGAAACATTACCTAAAGAGTAACTGGATTTACTGTGCGGTTCTCATTCTAGATCCAAGGCACAAACTCGAAATGTTTTACGAAACATATTGGGGAAAAGAAATGGTTGCTGCCTCGTTACAGAAATTCGAAAATGTCTACCGGACATCGTACTATAACAAAGAGGTAATGAGCCCTTGTATATACTCACAATAATATTTCTTTATTAGGTATAATATTATGTTATTTCTACAACTTATAATATTTGTAATGTACAAGAAGCACACAATGTTTGAATTCAATTCCTTGCTTGAGTACAATTTTACATTGAATTAAGCACATGCATTCAGAAATTGAAGATATCTAATTAAATATTCTTATTATTCTCAGTATTATGATAAAGGATACAGATTTCGTTTATTATATAGAAAACTCAAGAAGAAGAAGAAGTTGAGAAAGATCCCCCTGCAGTTGAAGATTGGGGAACACGAAAAGAGGCCCTCAAAATCAATGTGTTCGCCGAATTTAAAAAGAAAACTAAGAAAAAGCAGATCACTCGAAATTCCAAATCCTCTAATCGAGAATGGCGAAAAGAGATACATCTTTACCTATCACAAGAATGTGCTGATGAAGATCAAGATGTTCTGAAATGGTGGCATCAGAACGAGAAGCTCTTCCCTACTCTGTCTTTAATGGCTCGTGATTTACTGTGCATACCAGCTACATCTGTATCAGCAGAATGAGTATTTTCTCGTTGTTCCCTAACCATCAGGAAACATAGAAATCGTCTCGAAAATGAATCAATTAAATTTCTAATGTGTATTAATTCGTGGGTTACTTGTAGCTTGGAACCTCAGATTCAAATGTTATTAGACAAATAGAACCTATGTTTTAATATCGAATTGATTAATAAAGCATTAATTTAAAACAATCTACAATTTTATTAAATTTTCAAATAATAGTGCGTCATGTTCAATCCACTATTTGAGTTTTTTCAATTTTTACCAAAAATTCGTATTCAGCGACACAACAAACTTCTAACCTTGACTTTCATGAAAGACTTGCTAACTTTCGAATTTTTTTCGCAAGCTTGAACTTGCTTTAAAAGGTTGAGTATATAAATTTAAATCTAACCATTTTAGCTTAGAAATATTTCGCTAAAAAGTTTTCTCTACAATTTTTTGTTTTGTTAAGTGAGTTAATTTTATTTTTAATTCAAAAAGCTTTTGAATGATTTATGAATCAAATGCTTACATACAGTTTTAGAAACAATTTGCTTGGTTCGATCGACTTAGCGAGATGATCGTCTCACGAGACGATTCGAACTGATATGACGTTTTAAAAAGACGATCACTTTTCTCCCTCTCGTCGGATTCTCGGATCGATCGCTCGATATGCATCACTATTTGTTATTTATGTCTAACCGATTTACCATGGCTGGCGAGCAGTTGTCCCCGCCTACGTCACGCATATTGCTAGAAAGTCCCGAATCTCGACAACTCATTCACAATGCAATTGAAAAGTTAATTAATTTAAAAACCCATACATACGCAAAATCGAAACCCAACAAGGAAATTGGCAAAATGCCACACAAATGAACAAAACTTCTTCTTTTCTCTTATTTTGTTTTTCTTCCCTTTCCTTTATTTTTCTTCCCTTCTTTACTCTGCACACAACCGCTCTCTCCGGCGGCTCGAATACGAGTCCCCTCATGCATGCACGCACGAGACAGCGCACCGCGCAGGCGTATAAACTTTCACAAACACTACGACGAAGTTCTCGATTTCTCAACTGATGACGTCACAGTGGTCGAAGTGAATTTACCCTTCTCACTAGTGGGAAAAGTACTCACTTCGACCACTGTGACGTCATCAGTTGAGAAATCGAGAAATTCGTCGTCTCTCGACGAACTCCTCAGCCGCATTTACATCGCGAGTGTCGGACAAAGTATTATGTGAACCTAGTGGGAGACGGCGATTCGACTCAATGCACAATATACTATTTGTAACAAAATCACTATTTCTTCGAGATTTCAGCAGAGAAAGACTCAAAAACATGCATTTGAATTGACATCCTTCTTAATGATCGTTATATGGTGGAATACATTGGTGAATTTCAATGCATAGACAAAAGACTAGAATCATCGGTTTGCTATATTTTATACATCATATACATACATTGTTTCTGCACTGTTAGAAAAATCTGTATTAAATTTAATACAAATGTATATGAAGTCATTTGCATACACGGGAGTTGAAATTTAATATACATTAACATACGAATAGCGTGCTTGAAAACTCAAAGTGCTTTCATTTCTTTAAAACTTATCAAATATTTGCAATTGAAGTAATACTCTAGAATTCGTCGATTGAATTGCTTTTTATGATTAAAGTGCAACGTACATGTGGAACTCTTTCCAAAATTTTCCCTGAATGGTAGAAATGTAATGTGAGTACAGTTGATTGTATAGGTTAGGTCTGTCATTTATTTACGTAATTGAACTTTTCGGCCTAAAATCCAATTTTATTTGTGATTAATTGTAAGAAGGTATCACGTTTTATTAGAATCAAAAATTACTGCTGATCTTATTTTATTATTAAGAATCGAAAGTTACTGCTAACCTTATTTTGATTTTGTGTAAAATGGAATTATCTGAGCGATTATCATGAATGTATATGAAATTTAATAAACACGTACCTAAATAGCGATTTCATATGCTTGAGAAATTAATTTTAATATGCATTGGTACTTTAAATTTAATACTATTTTTAACAGTGTGAGCAAGTTTGGTGAATGGGGTAGATTTATAACAGGGTTAAATGTTAAATTATTATCTGCCGAGCTGCTCGAAATCCCATGCAAAATGCTATAATAAAGGCCGGCTTTTCTCCGTAATGAAACGCTTATTCAAAAAATCGTTCCAGGGGTTTGTGAGTCACACTCAAAGGAACAATCTTACGTAATTTGAGCCCAATCGGTTAGGGACCAAGAAACGGATTTATTGGCACCCCTCATTTCAATCAGAGAAATAAATTTTCAGCCAAAAAGATGAATTTACTACCAAAAAATTAATTTTCAACAAAATACATGAATTTTCAAGCAACTTTTGAATTTTTAAAGAAATTTTCAACCTAATAGTTAAATTTTCAAGCAAAGAAATTAGTTTTTGATCAGAAAGGTGAATTAGACACTAAGAAGATTAATATTCTACTACAAAAGACAAAGTTTCAACAAAATACAGAAATTTTCAACCAAATAGCTGAATTTTCAACTGAAGAAAATAAGTGATAAACCAAACATGGAATAGTTGAATTTTTACTTAAATAAATTCCTTAAAAAATAATTTTTCGAAAACATGGATTAGTTTTTAAGAATAGAAATTAATTTGTATCTAGAATAATGAATCTTCAAACAAAGAACATAATTTTATATCAAAGAAATGAATTTCCAACCAAAAAAGATTAGTTTTAACAAAATTCATGAATTTTTAACAAAAGCTTGAATTCTGAAAGGAATTTTCAACCTAATAGTTAAATTTTCAACCAAAGAATGTGATTTTCAACTAAAAACGTAAATAAGTCACGAAGAAAATTAATATTCTACCATAAAAGACAAAGTTTCAACAAAATATAGAAATTTCCAAACAAATAGCGGATTTTTCAACTGAAGAACATAAATGTTATACTAAACATGAAATAGTTGAAATTTCAGTTTAAAAAATTCATTTTCAAAAAAAAAAAAAATTTCAACAAAATGAATAAATTTTTAAGAAAAGAAATTAAGTTTGAACTGAAACAAGGAATTTTGAACAAAAAAAAAAAGAATTTTTAACCCAATAGTTGAATTTTCAACCGAAAAGATGAATTTTCTTTCATAAAAATACTTTTCAACAAAATAGATTAATTTTGAACAAAACAGTTACATTTTCAACCAAGCGGATGAATGTTCGACCAAGAAGATTAAATATCTATCAAAAAAGATATATTTTTCACAAAAAGTGAAATAGTTAAATTCAGTTAAGAAAATTAATTTTCGATAAAAAAAACTAATTTTCAATAAAATAAATGAATTTTCAAGCTAAAAGGTTAATTTTCTACCAAAAAAGATTAATTTAAACAAAATACATTAATTTTCAAACAAGACTGGATTTTAAAGGCATTTTTAACCTAATAGTTACCAAAAAGGTAAATTAGTCATCAAAAAGATTGTCAAAGAATTGTCAATTGTCCAAAACGAGAAGTAACAAATTTTCTGGAACTACGATTTTCGGACAGCAGTTTCCGTTGCACACTCGAGGCCAGACATCGTTCTCCAAGACTTCGAGAAACGAACCATATTCGTGATCGAATTCTCCGCTCCGTCCGAATACAGCATCACTGCCGAGGAGAAGGAAAAGAAGGAGAGGTATCAAGACCTTAAAAGAGAGCTGCAACGACTATACCAAAAATATTCGGTAACAGTAATTGTCCTAGTGATCGGTGCCCTCGGAAGTGGTGCGAAACTATCACAGGTTTGTAACCTTAAAGCCACACCTGCATGCCAAAAATACGCCAAGGCACTTGCGAGATGGATGCAGAAAGCTGTCATCCTTGGGTCGCTTCGTGTCCACAAGACATTATATGTATAACGCACGCAAGGCACTTTCCTAACGCAGAATATCGCACTCTGCGGATATCGGTCGAAATTGTCCTTATATACTAACCAACATAATTATTAACGCTGGTGAGAAACGACATGTACCAGACCGAAAATTTTTGGTGGACCGAGTTATATTTAATTTTCTTACTTGAACTTTCGATATTTTTGTAACGTTTGTTACTAAAATGTTGTATAATAACTAGGGTAGAGCAGGGTATATTGGCAGGCTTCGAATTAAATGTCCTATAAATTATAATGTGATTTTGATGTGGTGCATTTTTTAAGGTCAAGCTCACATTATCAGCGAACACGTAATATTACTTAAATCCTGGGTTATTTCAACAATATGAAGATTATAAAGTAAAAAGATACAATATAATAATTCTGGTTTTAAAGAAAACACCTTGAAATGATTTTTTATAATACTTGAACACTAAATTTATAAACAATTTTACAATTTGAACTGATTACGACTTATTTGTTCAAATTTTAGATCTTGCCAGAATCAAAGAAAAAATCAGCACAGTTTTCTGAAAAAAATCTATTATATTCGGCGGTATATAAACCCAAGAAAATGTTATTATTTACCATTTTCCCCCAATATTTGTAAAAGAGTCGTCAAAAATATTTCAACCTAGTATTAAATATTCGATGCAGAAATGTTGTATATTTTACCCTATCTTAAGAAAAAAATGCAAATTGCGTTATTATGAAAATTAAATGATTGATTCTTGAATCTGTAAGTGTTATTTTGTAGGTCTTACGCTCTTCAATAAAGTAAAAGAAATAACAAACGAAATTAATAAAGAATTCGTTTATTACTCATGCTCACGTTTCGGCTATCACTGCGTGCCTTTTTCGAAGAATCTAAATAAAT
>CAKNYM010023833.1:392-14359 GCA_932195095.1 Andricus curvator
AGCTCAGTGGTTAGAGCACCTGACCGGAAATCAGTTGACCTGGTGTTCGAATCCCAGCGGAGTGAAAGGAGAAGATCTTTTTTCTGAATAAATTTAATTAAAAAAGAAAAGTTCCTGGTTGAAAATTCAACTTTCTTCTAAAAAGTTCCACTTTTTGGCTGCAATCCTCACCTATTTGTTTAAAAATGCAACTGTTTGTGTTTGAAGTTTAACGTTTTTTCTTTCAAAACTCAACTATTTTGTTTTAAATGCAACATATTTCGACATGAAACCTTAAGCGTTTCATATTGAATTCAATATAGTACCTATACATTAATTTTAAAAGAATTTATTCCCCTCTGGACTGGTAAATATTCCATCCAAATATCTCAGCCCTAGAAAAGGAAAAATCCTGCTCATAAAAATATAAATAACTTGCGAAACAATTTCTGTAGAGCATACGGGGAAAACTGCCGAGTAGAAAGACAGAAGTACAACTGTTGTGAGTGCTAAGAATTATACGACGGGCCCTAATTCAATTTCTGAAAGCTATCCAGCATTCCGGAAAACGTTAGAATTTTTTTTCTCATTTTCCTTGCTTTCTGGAATCTTGTAACGATAGCCGGTAATGAAGAAGCATATGCATCCCAGAGCTCAAACAATAAACAACTGACAGGCACGTACAGAGACTCAGTCATCTTCTTCACCTTTGCCATTCCGACTGCCACTTTCTTAAAGCGAACTTGAGTATTCACTCTGCGTATATTTCTCTCATCTCTTACGTCTATTACGTCTCTTATGTCTATCAGACTTGTAAAAAATTCCTTCAAATCCTTCGAGACGTAAATTCCCCGAGTGCGCATAGAACATAAATGTGTGCTGAAATTCGCCATGTTGCCCTAGAGTAATTTAATGACGTCATTAGTGCAGTCAGGTGATATAAGGGTAATTGTCAAATTGAAGGCAAACTTGAAGTCCCAGTAATATAACATTAACTCAGAAACTCGTACTGATTTTTTCAGCTTTTTTTTCATTTCTGTTCGTATTTACTTGAATTTAATATAAGAACACCCCAAACGTCATTACCGTACGGCGTCCCAACCTCACTTTGCACAAGGATAAACTGATTTTCTCCTTTATTTTAAAAAGTAACCTGAAAAACGCTTAACGTATCAAGTTTGTAAACTTCAGATGAATATAAATTTAATGTATGCATATTTTTCAAGTCAAATAAATAATATTGTAAAAACCTTAAAGCCTGTCCCTTCATTTTTGTCATTTCAGACGTCATTACCGTACGTCTTTTTTTCTAGTCAAATATTGTAGTTACAGTTGAGTAATAAAAAAATTATTTTGATCAAAATGGAAGCATAATTTATTACTCAGTTTCTGATATGAATTTGACTTTACGCGCCAAAGAAACCTGGTGACTGAAATACGAACTTAGCCAACAGGGAATTTCTATAACTTTAAATGACTGTCAAGTAGAATAAATTTGAAAATTATTTTAAATAATTTAAAAAAAAAAAAGATCTTCTCCTTTCGCTCCGCTGGGAATCGAACCACAGAACTACTGACTTCCGGTCAGGTGCTTTCCCATTAAGCTACTAGAGAGATCATGAGAAGAAACTTTTTTCAGAAATACACGCATTATTTTGCTAGATGGCACAAATGAAATTTTTCAAGGAATCTGTATTATCATTGGAGAATAACAGATAATAATAATAATAATTGCTTCATCTAGTCTGAAAAGACGTTATTTATTTTCTGTTCTTCTCTAATGATAATACAGATTCCTTGACAAATTTGATTTGTGACATATAGAAAAATAATGCGTGTATTTCTGAAAAAAGTTTCTTCTCTTGATCTCTCTAGTAGCTTAATGGGAAAGAACCTGACCGGAAATCAGTAGTTCTGTGGTTCGATTCCCAGCGGAGCAAATGGAAAAGATATCTTTTTTTCAGAAAAAAATTATTTAAAATAATTTTTCTTTCATTGCTCCATCTAGTCTGAAAAGACGTTAATTATTTTCTGTTATTCTCCAATGATAATACAGATACCTTGCAAAATTTGAAAATTTTCAATTTTAATTAGAAGTTGTTTTATCCGAGAAAGATGAAATTTCTACTCAGACAGATGGATTTTTAAATAAAAAAGATTCAAAAAAATTAGTCGAATTTTCATCCAAAAATGATTTCATTTGATTTTTCAACAAAACAGTTGAATTCTTGGCCAAAAAGGATGACTTTTTAACAAAATTATCGAATTTTCAACCAAAGAGTTTCATTCTTATCCAAGAAAGATGAAATTTCCACTAAAGCAGATGAATTTTTAAAGAAAAAAGACAAATTTTCAACTTTTATAAACGGAATAAAACAATTTCAAATTAAAATTGAAAATTTTCAAATTTTTCATGGAATCTGTATTATCATTGGAGAATAACAGAAAATAATTAACGTCTTTTCAGACTAGATGAAGTAATGAGAGAAAAATTATTTAAAATAATTTTTTTCCGAAAAAAAGATCTTCTCCTTTCGCTCCGCTGAGAATCGAACCACAGAACTACTGACTTCCGGTCAGGTGCTTTCCCATTAAGCTACTAGAGAGATCAAGAGAAGAAACTTTTTTCAGAAATATACGCATTATTTTGCTAGATGGCACAAATGAAATTTTTCAAGGAATCTGTATTATCATTGGAGAATAACAGATAATAATAATAATAATAATAATAATTGCTTCATCTAGTCTGAAAAGACGTTAATTATTTTCTGTTATTCTCCAATGATAATACAGATTCCTTGAAAAATTTGATTTGTACCATCTAGCAAAATAATGCGTGTATTTCTGAAAAAAGTTTCTTCCCTTGATCTCTCTAGTAGCTTAATGGGAAAGAACCTGACCGGAAATCAGTAGTTCTGTGGTTCGATTCCCAGCGGAGAAAATGGAAAATATATCTTTGTTTCAGAAAAAAATTATTTAAAATAATTTTTCTTTCATTGCTCCATCTAGTCTGAAAAGACGTTAATTATTTTCTGTTATTCTCCAATGATAATACAGATTCCTTGGAAAATTTGAACATTTTCAATTTTAATTTGAAATTGTTTTATTTCGTTTATAAAAGTTGAAAATTTGTCTTTTTTCTTTAAAAATTCATCTTCTTTAGTAGAAATTTCATCTTTCTTGGATAAGAATGCAACTCTTTGGTTGAAAATTCAATAATTTAGTTAAAAAGTCATCCTTTTCGTTCAAGAATTCAACTGTTTTGTTGAAAAATCAACTGAAATCTTTTTTGGATGAAATTTCGACTAATTTTTTTGAATCTTTTTTATTTCAAAATTCATTTGTCTGAGTCGAAATTTCATCTTTCTTGGATATGGATGCAACTGCTTCTTTGAAAATTTAATAATTTTGTTAAAAAGTCATCCTTTTTGGTCAAAAAATCTACTGTTCTGTTGAAAATTCTACTATTTCGTAGAAAATTTACCTTTTGTGAAAAATTCACATTTTATGTTGAAAAATCAATTTAAATATTTTTTAGATAAAAATTCAACTATTTTTTTTAATGTTTGTCTTTTTGATTTAAAAAGTCATCTGCTTCAGTAGAAATTTAATCTTTCTTGGATGAAAATGCAACTGTTCGATTGAAAATTCAATAATTTTGTTAAAAATTCATCATTTTTGGTTGAAAATTCAACTGTTTTGTTGAAAGTTCGTCTTTTTGGGTTGAAAATTCAAGTACCTTCGTAGAAAATTTACTTCTTATTTAAAACTTATATATTGATGTTGAGAAGTCAAACTGAAATCTTTTTTAGATAAAAATTCAAATCTTTTTTTTTTTGAAAATTTGTTTTTTTGACTTAAAAATTCATCTGTTTTAGTAGAAATTTCATCTTTTTTGGATACAAATTTTTCAGTTTAAAAAATAAGTTTGAAAAAAAAAATTTAACAAGATAGTTGAATCTGTAACTAAAACAGATGCATTTTAAACTAAAGATTTGAGTTTTCAACGAAAGAGACGAATTTTCAACTAAAGTGATGAATCAAAACCAGTTAAATTTAACCAAAAAGGATGAAATCTCAACGATAAATGTAATAATGAATATTTAAGCCAAAAAAGATTTTAATTTTTTTTTAGAAAATTGAATTTTCAGCCTGAAAATATCAATTTTCAACCTGAAGGTTAATTTTCAACCAAATAGTTTAATTTTCTACTAAAATAATAGTATTTTCCGCCCATAAAAGGAATTTTTAACAAAGCCGTTGAATTTTCTACAAAACAGTTGAATTTTCAAAACAAAAATATTAATTTTCAACAAAAAAGGTTATTATCTACTAAGTAGTTGAACTTTTAACCAAGAAGATTAATTTTCTGCCAAACAAGACGAATTTTCAACAAAATAAATACATTTTCAACCAAATAGTTGAATATTCAATTAAACACGATCAATTTGCAACTGAAAAACGAATAGTTAAATTTTCAGTTGAAAAAAGTAATTTGCGACCAAAAAAAAGTAGTTTAATCTTCAGCCATTGAAATACGATGTAGTTGAATTTTCAACTAAAAACGATCAATTTTCAGTGAAAATAAATCTTCAGACAATAAAATGAATGTTTAGCCAAGTATTCCAACAAATTATATAAACAAACAATTTTCCGTCAAAAATGAAATAGTTAAATTTTTAGTGAAAAATACTAATTTTCAACAACAAAAGTAGTAGTTGAATTTTCAAATAAAAAGATGACTTTTTATCAAAGTAGTCACAAAAAGATGAATTTTCTACAAAATACTTCAATTTTAACAAAAAAAAATATATAATTTTTCTATCAAATAGTTAATTTTAGCTTTTTTAGCTTTTAAGTCAAAAAGACGAATTTTCGAGAAGACAGTTGAATTTTCACAAAAATGTTATTTGTCATCAAAAAAGATAAACTTACTAGAAAATAGTTTATTTTTTAAGCAAATAGTTGAATTGTCAAGTGAAAAAGATTTGCAACCAAATGGACGAATTTTCAAGTAAAAAATTGGAAATTTAAAGCAAAAAAGAAATAGTTGAATTGCCAAGCCAAAAAAGATTTGCAACCAAATGGTCGAATTGTCAAGGAAAAAATTTTAATTTTTAACCAAAAAACAAATATGTAGCTGCATTTTCAAGCCAAAAAGACAAATTTTTTAGAACACAGTTGAATTTTCGACCCAAAAAGATAAATTTTGAACAAAATAATTAACTTTTCAACCAAACAGAATTTTTAACCAAAATAGATAAAATTTTGAGCCAAAAAAGTATAATAGTAAAATTTCTTACCAAAGGGAATTAACTTTTGACCAAAAATAGTTGGATTTTCTTATAGAGTTCTGTTAATTCAGGTGACATTTAAGCGAAAAAACGAGAAAAAAGGTAAGTTTCTTTGCAAACATAAAAAAAGAGGAAATCTTTAATAAGGGGGAAAAGAGGGGGAAATCCAAGAAAGAAGTTTCTTGATGTTCGGTAATAAATATGAATAACGATCAGCAACTGCAAAATACACAAGTATAAATTTCCCCGTAAAGGCATCAATAAATCCCAAATAAATGATCAAGCAACCGCAAACATTCGTGCAACTTTGTATACAAATAAGAGCATCAATCATAATATTAATGAAAATTTAAAACTCTCCCATAAATCTCGAATAACGAATAAGCAAGATTTTATATGATTACGACAAAGTGGATTTGCAAAAGTGTACTGAGGCAGATACATTAAAAAAATTTTTTTTTTTTAAAGAAAGGAGCTAAAATGGCTCGAAAAATAGCCATAGGAATTCCATGCGGTCTGATTAAACCCCATAAATCATTTTTTTCTGAGGACACAACTGCAATCCCTACAGATACTAAATATAGAAAGCTCAGAAACGAATATGGGAGTATTAATATAAATGTATACATATATATTGTATGCACTCATAATACACTGCACATGTGCTTCCTCGTTACACATTCTCGTGGCGATCATATATCGAGGAATCATATGTTGCATTGTTGCAAGTATGTGTTTTCTCAGTTTGCCAACCTCGCATTCTTCAGTGTAAGATTTATTCCGAAGTCTAAATAAAGAAACCTTAGAGAACAAGTAATTTGAATTTAACAATTAACAATTTAAATTTAAAACCAGACAGTTTAAAATTTAGCTATTTGGTTCAAAATTAACGTCTATTTTGATAGAAAATTAATCTTCTTGATTGAAACTTCAATTACTTGGTTAAAAGTTGAACTATTTTTTAAAACATTCATTTTATTAGTTGAATTACCCTGGTAGAACAATTTTTCACAAGAAAGTACAACATTACTAAACTGTAATTTTTTGTTAAAACCTGTTTTTTTTTTGTACAGAATGTACGAAATTTAACCAAAAAATACACAGGCCTCACAGTCCCTATGGGATAAAATATAGGGATCAAAGGGTACTTTTTGTCACGCTTATAGGGTACTTTTTTCACGCTCAAAGGGTTTCACGCTTCAGGATAAATTTATACGATTTCTAAACAATTCAAGTTAAATTCAAAAGAATCCAAACTAATTGGAAAAAATTTGTAAAGTCACAAAAATTCCATTGTTTTCTGTTAAATTGGAATAAATTTAGGGAAATTTGAAGTAAATCAGAAGAATTCGATGGAATTCATAAAACTTCAAGGTGAATTTGAAAAAATTCAAATGAATTATAAACAATTTAAGCATACGAAAAAAAATCATTGAATTCAATAACTTTGAAATAAGCTTAGAAACATTCAAGGGAATTCCAAAGAATATGATGAAATTGCTAAGAATTCTACGTGAGGTTAAATACAAAATTAATACATCAGGATCAATTAAATGAAAACTTTAAATAAAATTTGTAAAAAATCCATTGAATTAAGCTCAATTGAGTTAATTCAGTAGAATTCAAGTCAACTAAAAAATTTCAAGAGAATTCCAAAGAATTTAAAAGAATTCAGAGTGAATTCCAAAAAATATTTTTCAAAACTCTTTAAATCTTGAAAACCCTACTAATTTATAACCAGAAAAGTGACTAATGACTGCGAACCAATTTAAAATAATTCAAGTGAATTGAAAATAATTTTAAAAATCAAAATAATTTCATTGATTTTAGTAAAATTTGAACGAATTTAGTGGAATGTAAGGAAAATGAGAAGAATTCGATGAAATTCATAAAAAATAAAGCTGAATATAGAAAGCAATCAAGTGAATTCAAAACAATTCAAAAATATTAAAAATTAATTGAATTGAGTAAGTTTGAAATCAGTTTAGAAAAAATTAAAGAGGATTTAAAAGAATTTGATGAAATGCTTAAGAATTTAAGGTGAGTTTTAGAGACTTCAAGATGAATTAAACAAAATCTTTTTAAGAATCCACTGCATTGAGTAAAATTGAGTGAATTTAGAAGAATTCAAAAGAATTCAGGATTAATTATTAAGAATTCAGGGCGAATTCCAAATGAATTGCAAAAAATATTTGAAAATCTCTTCAAATATTTGAAACATTACGAAATTCCTCACTTCGTGTGAATAAATTCTTTGAAATTCATTAAAATATTAAAATCCCTTAAAATTATTAAAACCCTTGGAAATCCCTTGAATGCCTTGGTATCTTAAAATACCCTGAACTATTTCAAAGTCTTTGAAATCCCTTCAAACTACTGAAATAAATAAAAAATTTCTGGGAATTACGAGTTTTCAACAAAATAAGTGAACTTTTAACTGAAAAACATCAATTTTCTAGCAAAATAAAATAGCTATCTTATTGATAAAAAATTAATTATCAACCTAAAGAAGAATTTTTAACCAAATTTGTTGAATTGTTAACCAAAGAAATGAACTTTTAAGTAAAATGATGCAGTTTCAATCATAAAAATAAATTTGTAACCAAATAGTTCAATTTTCAACCAAACAGGTTACATTGCTACCAAAAAAAAGAGCAAATTAAAAAAAAAATAGATGAATGTTCAACTAAAAAAGAAAAATTTTCAACAAAAAATAGAACAGTTTAATTTTAAGTTAGAGAAATAAGTTTTTAACCAATTAAAATAAGTTTTCAATGAAATAGTTGAATTTTCAACCAAACAGATGAATTTTCATCCAAAAAGATTAAATGTCTATCAAAAAAAATGTCGACGAAAAATGGAATAGTTAAATTTTTAGTTAAAAAAATTAATTTACATAAAAATAAAAATAAATATTTACCAAAAAAGAATAATTTTTAATGCAATTTTCAAATAAAAAAGATCATATTTCAACAAAAAATAGAATAATTTAATTTTTAGTTAGAGAAATAAGTTAAATAATTAATAATTCACTTAAATAAATAAAGTTTCAACGAAATAGTTAAATTTTCAACCAAACAAATGAACTTTCTATGAATTAAAATAAATTTAATTAAAAACTAGCAATTTTAGAAAAATTGCAATTTTTATCAGGACTCATAATAATTCAATTAATAGCCCTTTTTATACATTTTATATACGAACTAATTATTATTTTATTGTTATTCCCTAATTTTCTCGGCTCTAAAGTGCCAAATTTACTGAAAAAATTTGAATTTTTACATTCTTCACAAGTTTTTAAATAATGCGATTAATGAATTTATTTATTTCGTTATTTCGGGCAAAAAATGTTACCAAAAGTAACCTTTTCATGACATAAGTAACTTTATGGTAACCGCGGATGAAAAAAGTAACTAAGTTACTAAAAAGTACCCCGCTCCGAGCCCTGATAAAGTATTACAGAAAACTACAGGATTTTACTTTTTTTTTACTTTGGATTTTTGACGTCATGAAAACACTTTTAATTTTACGTAAATTATTGTAGAAAATTATAAATCTTTACAAAAAAAAAATCATAAAAGTAGAAACATTGGGTAACTGTAATTAAAATAGTAGGAAATTTTTTGACAAGAAAGTACAACATTACTAAACTGTAATTTTTTGTTAAAACCTGTATTTTTTTGTACAAAATGTAGGAAATTTAACCAAAAAATACAGTTAAATACAATTGGCGGATTTTTTTTATTTTCTTGTAGAAAAGTAACAAAATTAAAAATAAAGTATAAGTTTCTAAAATTCAAAAATTTGTATAACTTTTAATTCATTTTTTTTTACTTTGTTGTAAAAATCTATAAAGTATTACAGGAAACTACAGGATTTTTTTATTTTTTTATTTGCATGTTTGACGTCATGAAGACACTTTTAATTTTACGGAAATTATTGTAGAAAATTATAAATCTTTACAAAAAAAAAACAAGATTTCACAAAAGTTGAAATATTGGGTAACTGTAATTAAAATTATTTTGTAAATACTGATAGTTTAGTGTAGAAATGTACAAATTTAAGCAAAAAAAATACAGATTTTTACAAACAATACTTATAGTATTATTATTGAATCTTGATGCATAAATAACAATTGAACAAATATCAATTTGGAAAAAATTTTAGTTAGTTTAAGAGATATTTAAAAGTTTTGAGAAGATCCAAACTTAATTTAAAACTGGAAAAGATTTCGAAAAATAAAAAACTAAATTTAGATTTTTGAAGATTTCGAAATAAAATTTTGAAGCTTTTTAAGGATCTTTAAAGGTTTTTGAAATTTTTTTTTAAATTCTTTAGTTTGCTGGGAAAATTTAAAATGATTTTTTATTTTGAAAAATTAATTTTAAGAGGATATTTAAAAAGATTAAAAATATTTTTTATTGATAAATGACAATTGAACAATTATTAATTTAGAAAATACTCAAGTAAGTTCAAAATATATTTAGAAGTTTTGAAAAGATTCCAAAATAATTTAAAACGTGAAAAGATTTCAAATCATTTAAAAGACAATGTAGATTTTTGAAGAATTCGAACACAAAATTTATAAGCTTTTTAAGCATTTTGAAAAGTTTTAAAGAAATAAATAATTTATATCAAAATTCCTAGAGAAACTAACAATAATTTTTTTTATTTGAAAAATTAATTTTAGAAGAATATTTAATAAGATTTTCAAAATTTCCAAAAAAGAATCTAGATGATTTTGAGGTAGTTTTTTTTACTTTTGCAGGATTCCTGGAAAATTTTTAAATGATTTATTTTAAACAAATTTTTAAGAGAATATTTAAAAAGATTTCAAAACAAATTTTAATGTTCAGTTTTTATAACTTCAAGTGAAAAAATTTTATATTCAAGAGTTCAAATCTTTTAATATCAATTACCGTGATCAGTTCTTATTCAATTGTTCAATTTTTATTTGCAGTCAAAAAGTTGCTCTTTTTCGACCTATTTTTATTATTTTATTTTATTTAAAAAATATTTTATTTATTTATAGATGCCTGTAAAACTAGTTTTAGTTTCCTGTACTTTTTTGTAAAAAATTGTCCATCAGGGTAGTTGAAAAAAGGATGACATCAAATTATTTATTCCAACAAAATTGTTCAATTTTCAAACGAAGAAATTAATTTTTAATCAATAACAGCAATTTTTGACCAAGAAGATTAATTTTCTACCAAAAAATATGACTTTTCAACACAATACGTGAATTTTGAATCAAATAGTTCAATTTTTAACCAAAGAAATGAATTTTCGACCGAAAAAATTAAATTTCCACCGGCCAAATTTATTTTCTACCAAAAAAGATGAATTTTCAACCAAATAGTTGAATTTTCAACTACAGAAGATAAATTTTCAACTAAACATGAAATAGATAAATTGACAGTTAAACAAATTAATTCTGAACCAAAAAAAAAGAATTCTAAAAAAAAAATAGCTAAATTTTCAACAAGAAAAAAAAGATTTGGAACTAAAATAATGAATCATCAATAAACAAAAAAGTGAATTTTGAACAAAGTAGATCCAGTTTCAACTAAGTAGTTGGATTTTCATCCAAATAGTGAAATTTTAAACAAAGAAACAAAAAACGTAATAGTTAAATTATCAGTTAAAATATTAATTTTTAATTTAAGATAACCAAATTTTCAACAAAATAGTTGAATTTTCAACCTGAGAAATTAATTTTTACCCAAGAACAGCAATTTTTACCAAGGTTGATTTTTTACCAAAAAAGATTAATGTTTAATAAAATACATGCATTTTAAAATAAATAGTTCTATTTTTAACAAAAAAAAAAAATTTCAACTACAATGATGATCTTCAACAAAAAAAGTTAATTTTGAACCAAGCAGAATAATTTTCGACCAAAAACTGTTTTGTAGACGATTCGCCTTTTTGGCTTGAAAATTTAACAGCTTGTTTGGAAAGTTTTTTCTGTTGACTGAAAACTCTTTCATGGTAGGAAATTGAACTCTGTTGTTGAAAATTCAGATTTTTTGATTAAAAAAACAACTGTTTGATTAAAAATTAATCTGTTTTGATTGAGGATTTTAAAAATTCGTCTTTTTGGGTTGAATTCAACTGATTTTAATTTCAAATTAAAATTTTATGTTTGTTAAAATATTAACTATTATATTTTTCATTCTGAATTAATTTTTTGTGTTGAAGATTCAGAATTTTAGTTGAAAACTCATTTCTTTAGTTGAAAATTCGTTTTTTTTTTAGAAATTAATTTTTTAACTGATAATTTAACTAATCCATTTTTTTCTGAAAATGTATCGTTTTTAGTTGAAAATTCAACTAGTAATTTTTTATTGAGATTTTATCTTTTTTGGTTGAAAATACAATTACTTGGTTGAAAGTTGAACTTTTAACTATTCTGTTGAAAATTATTTTTTTTTTAATCAATATTTTTAACTGAAAATTCAACTATTTCATTTTGGCTGTAAATTGATCTCTTGGTTGGAATGTTTTTTCTGTTGACTGAAAAATCTTTCATGGTAGGCAATTGAACTCGGTTGTTGAAAATTCATCTTTTTGGGGTGAAAATCTATCTTTTTTGGTTAAAAATACAACTGTTTGATTAAAAATTAATCCGTTTTGATTGAGGATTTTGAAAACTCGTCTTTTTCGGTTGAATTCAACTGATTTTAATTTAAAATGTTTTATTTGTTAAAATATTAACTATTATATTTTTCGTTCTAAATTAATTTTTGTGTTGATGCAGAATTTTAGTTGAAAACTCATTTCTTTAGTTGAAAATTCGTTTTTTTTTACAAATTAATTTTTTAACTGACAATTTAACTAATCCACTTTTTGCTGAAAATTGATCGTTTTTAGTTGAAAATTCAACTAATAAATTTTTTATTGACATTTCATCTTTTTTGGTTGAAAATTCAAGTACTTGGTTGAAAGTTGAACTTTTAACTATTCTGTTGAAAATTATTATTTTTTTAATCAATATTTTTAACTGAAAGTGTAACTATTTCATTTTTGGTTGTAAATTGATCGTTTTTAGTTTAAAATTCAACTGTTTTCTTTAAAATCACCTTTTTGGTTGAAAATTCATTTTTTTAGAGAATTCGCTTTTTTGGCTTGAAAATACAACAATTTGGTTGAACACATATTTTTTATTAATTTCGATCGCTTTTAATTTGAAATAAAAATTTTATTGGTTGAAATATCTATTATCTTGAATTATTTTTCATTCGCTTGAAATATTTCCAATTCTTTAAAATCTGGGAATCTTTTAAAATACACGAAAAGCTTTGAAACCCTACAAAATCCTTTTAAATACCAAAAGCTAGTTACAATCCTTTAAACCCCTTTGAAATCTGTTGAAATCTTTAAAATATTTAAATTCAGAAATCCCTTGAAATGATAGGTGCATTAGCGAGTAATTGAAAAAACAGTAGCATCAGTTTCAGTTTTTTCAAAATCTAAATAAAAAAATATTTGCAAAAATGTAAAGATGCAGTAATAATATGCTTGTCGATATGGAAAAAAAGAAGTAAAAATTTAGCTTTTGTGTTATTTTTCTACATCTTTGCGGATGCAGAAAATTGTAATGGGGGAACGAACATGGAGATTGGTTTCAGGAGGGTGAAAAAGGCACTGCAGAAGTCGATTGACTGATATGGATGCGTACTATATACCTTATATTACACATATACGCACACTTTTGGTATTATGGAATCAGGGGAGAGAGAAAGTAATAATAAACAGTTTATCTATATGCGTTGAGGTTAAGCAGATTAGCAGGGTGTCCCCCTCTAAGTAATACGAGAGGTCCGATAAGAGTCACTGTTCGACCCCACAACTCGGCTTGAGAAAACAACCAAGTGGAGAAAAAAAGTTCAATTTATACCATTTTATACAGGGTGTCCCTGAATCAAGTGTCCGGACTTATATGGCTGTATAAAGATTAAAAAAATAAATCGAAAGTTCCTTTTCCAAAAATCAGTTGAAGTTTTAGTTTTTGAGTTATTGAATATTTAAGCTGGGCCAATCAGGAGCGCGGTATAAACAGTCGTGCGTACGTGAGCGGCAGTCCAATGCAGTGTTATTGGAACGAGTGCTGTGGTGGGGTTAGCGAGGAGAGAACAAGAGTCACTACACTACGTTGGAAACCTGCTCACGTACGCACGACTCTTTATACCGCGCTCCTGATTGGTCCAGCTAAACCCGCCGCCCTCCTCGTGGGTAGTTCGTGACCCAGTCGATTTTTCAAGTGTGATATTAATACTTAGATATGTTAATTATTTAAAACAGAAAAAAAATTTGTATGCTCAAAAACAATTGAATGATAAAATTAAGGATCGGAATAATACCTTAGAATTTTTAAATTATTTTTTGATCGCAAACTGTATTGATGGAGCAGGGGTGGACACGAATGACCCACAAGGACGGCGGAGGTAGTAAAAATAACGAGGACGGCGGAGGGTTAAATATTTAATAACTCAAAAACTAAAACTTCAACTGATTTTTGGAAAAGGAATTTTCGATTTTTTTTTATGTTTATACAGCTATATAAGTCCGGAAACTTGAGCCTGGGACACCCTCTATAGGTATATAAAAATAAAAAAAATAAATCGAAAATTCCTTTTCCAAAAATCAGTTGAAGTTTTAGTTTCTGAGTTATTAAATATTTAAGCTGGACCA
>CAKNYM010023833.1:42021-61911 GCA_932195095.1 Andricus curvator
AAAAAATAATTAGCTGTTGAACCAAATAGTTGAATTTTCAACGAAATAATTAAATTTTCAACCAAATAGTAGAATTTTTCCCCAAAAAGATCAATTCTGAACCAAAAATGTAATAGTAGACTTTTCAATTAAAAAGAATTAACTCTCATCCAAAAATATTTGGAATTCTTATCGGGTTCTATCAATTCAGTTCGAATTTGACCGAAATAACGCAAAAAGGGAAAGTTTCTTAAAAACAGAGAAAAGTCTAAAAAAATGGGCAAAAAAGGGAATAGGGGAATGGAGTGTAAAATCCGCTAATAATACCAATTAATTTTTAAATAAAATATGAATGCTTCTTAAAATAAAATATATAGAAAAGGTCCTCGGGAATGGTAGAAAGGAAGAAGCTTGATCATTTCCAGGTTTGCAAATCAGGTGTAAGGAAGGAGGTGATGAAGGAAACTTAAGCTTTGCCACTGTCGCGAAAGGTTTTGTGGCAGATGATGATTAGGAAGATCAAAGTGAAAGGCAGCAATCACTAGACAAGGAACGAATGGAGACGGAAACCTGCAAAAATGAGTGGGGTGAATTCAATTCCCGACAGCTTGCGAGAGAGAAGAGATTCGACAAGAGAGATTTGGATTTGTGCGCACGCACGCACCGCCGAACAACCTGTGTGACGAACGTCACAACTCATCGTCACGATACCGGTCGCTAAACATCCAGCGGGTAATCCTTCGCCTTCACATGGCCTTATGCGTGTGCATGCGGTACCCGTGTGCATGAGGTACACTTGCGCATGCGCATGGGGTAGACTTGCGCGTGTGCGTGTGGTACCCTCTGAGAGTGTATGTGCTACCCGGCCGGCTTCAACTTCACCCTCGTTTTTAAGAGAGCATGTTAAGAGCCCCCTGTTGAGACGCGGCGCAACTGCTTCAAGGGTCTTCTTCTAGACGAGTAGGTTCTACTTCTTTCCTTCCCTTCCGTTTTATTTCGGCTATCTATTTCACAAACTGGTTAAAGAAAAATTTATGTCACCCAGTGGTCTATTCGAGGCCCACACGGAAAAAATGTATCCGTAAAAAAGTCACGAACTAGTAGCTAGGTCTCAGATATGAGAAAAATTCATCGGATATTGATGTATTTTCGTAAATAATCTGCGAACTTTGAGAAAGAATTGACGACCTCGATGGGAAAATTCTAAAACGGTTCATCACTTTTTTTTATGTGAATAATTACAAAAATATTACGAGTGATTGGGAAAAGATTCTGAGAGCACTCACGAGCTTGCTCGACAAATCTGGGAACTGGAAAGTAGGTTCGCCTGTACGTGGCCCGCACACACGCTCGCCCAAACGCGCGATGCGTGTGTGCGCTCGTATGTGTGCTTTGAGCTCGTCCGATGAGTGGCTAGAAGTTTTATAATACCTATTTTGTTTGGCCTTGATGGCTGCGCGTGTTTACGCACTCCTGGTTTATGTTTAGAAACTGGTGAGTCAGCAGTCTTTGAGGGTTCGAATCTTCTGAGATGCGAAGTTAGAAATTAATATAAATTAAATCATTTCAAATTAAAAAGTATGCGATTGATAAATTTCAAGAATGAATAATAATTCTAAAAGAAGTGTTAAACATAAAAAGATATGAAATTAAAAAATTAAAAATTGTGTTTAAAATCAACATAGATAAAAATCAAACTAACTGAAATTGATGCCTCAGTAATTGAATAATTTCGATAATTTTAAATGGCTGCAATTATAGAGTTTTGAATTTGCATGTTAAATTTTTAATTTTTCCCTTTCATAAGTTTTTTTTGCAATTAAAATTGAATTGGTTGAATTTTGGAAAGTATAATTAACAGTTTAAAAATTAGTAATTTTTAAGTGATTTGAATTTACTTCAAATAACTAAAATTTTAAAGGGATTAAGTGTACAAAAGTTTTAATATTGCAACTTTTGGTGACTAAAATTTTTTCAGTTTTAAATGAAGTTTGCGTTCGTTTAAGAGTTTCAGCGTTCCGGAGTAGAAATTTTTCCATTTTCAATGATTCCCATTAAAAATTAATATTTAGTTTGAACGTTTTCTTTTTATAATTTTTAAGTGAAAATAACGAATTTTCGAAAAGAATCGAACTTTGAACCAAGAAAGATTTTTCAGTTAATAAAGAAGAAATTTTATCCAAAATATTGAATTTCCAAGCCAAAAAATCGAGCTTTGTACAAAACCGTTGAATTTGTAACCAAGAAGATTCATTTTCTACCAAAAAATACGAATCTTCATCTAATTACATAAATTTTTAACCAAACATTTAAATTTTTAAACTTGAAAAGATCAACTTTTTAACAACAAATGGAATAGTTAAATTTTCATTAAAAAAGAATAATAACTTTCAATTAAATACTAATTTTCTACAAAACAGTTGAGACATTAGTTAAGTTTTTAGTTAAAAAATTAATTTTTAACCGGAAAAGATTAATTTTGAGCCAAAAATTCAATAGTTGATATTTCAACCAAAAAATATTTTAATTTCATTTAAAAAACCGTTGAATTTAACCAATAGAGACGAATTTTCAACAAAATACTAGAATCTTCACCTAAAACAAATTTATTTTCAAGTAAACAGTCGTATTGTTACCCACAAAAAATTATTTTCTACCAAAAATACGGACCTTCGCCCAATTACATCAATTTTCAATCAAATAGTTAAATTTTCAGTTTAAAGAATTGATTTTCAATAAAAAAAATAATTAAGAAAAAATAATTTTCTACAAAACAGTTAAATTTTCAAAAGGAAAATATGATTTAAAAAAAAAAAAAAATTTCAAACCAACAGTTGAGTTTTTAACCAAATAGTTAAATTTTTAGTTTAAAAAATCATTTTTAATCTAAAAATATGAATTTTCAACAAAATACATACATTTTCAACAAAATAGTTACATTTACAACCAAAAGAATTAATTTTCTACCAAATAGACGAATTCTTAAAAAATACTTGAATTTTTTACCAAAAATGATAATTAATTTTCCACCAAAAACTAAAATAGTTAAATTTTCATTTAAAAAAAAATAATTTTTAACCAAAAACGGAACGAATTTTCAACAAAATAGTTGAATCCTCAACCGAAAAGACAAATTTAAAAAACAGTTGACTTTTCAACCAAAAGGGACACTTATTAATAAAATTGTTTAATTTTTTACAAAAAATACGAATTTTTGACATAAAATTTCATTGTTAACCAAATAGTTGAATTTTCTACAAAACAGTTAAATTTTCAAAAGGAAAATATGAATTTTCAAACAAAAAAAATAATAATAATTTCCAAACCAGCAGTTGAGCTTTTAACCAAATAGAAGTCAAGAAAGAAAAAAAAATCAAGCATATTGTTGAATTTTTAAGACAAAAAGACGAATTTACTACAAAACAGTTGAAATACCTATTTCTACCAACAAACATTAATTTTTAACCCAAAATGAATAATGAAATTGTCTACAAAACAGTTGAACGTTAAATTCAAAATAAGAATTTTCAAACACATAGTTGAATTTTTCCAAAAATAGTTGAACTTTCTACCCGGAAACATGAATTTTCAACCAAGAAGATTAATTTTCCACCAAAAAGACGAAATTTCAACAAAATTCCTGAATTTTCAATTAAATAGTTAAATTTTCAACCAAATAGTTGAATTTTCAACTAAAAAAGAACAATGTTCAACCAAAAATGCAATACTTAAATTTTCAGTTAAAAAATTATTTTCAAGTAAAAAAAAAACGAGTTTTCCACAAAATAGTTGAATTCTAAACCAAAGCAGATTAATTTCACACCAATAGAGATTAATTTTCAACCCAAAAAGGAGAATTTTCTACAAAATAGTTGAACGTTCAACCCAAAAATACGAATTTTCTAACTAAGCAGTTAAATTTTCAACCCAAAAATATGACTTTTCAACCAAGAAGATTAATTTTCTACGAAAAAGACGAATTTTCAACAATACCTACATTTTCAACCAAATACTTGAATTTTCAAATAAAAATGGACAATTTTCTACCAAAAATGGAATAGTTGAATTTCCAGTCAAAGAAATTTAAAAAAAAAACACAAATTTTCAACCAAAGCGATGAATCTTGAACCAAAAAGAGAAATTAATTCTTAACGAATAAAGATGAATTTTCAGCGAAAAATCTACTAGTTGAGACTTTGGGCAAAAAATATTCAATTTCTTATACAAAAAAATTTATTCAACCAAGAAAGACGAATTTACAACTAACAATTTTATTTTCAACGGGAAAAGATGAAATTTCATCCAAATACTTGAATTTAGTACAAAAATAGTTAAACTTTCTACCCAAAAACATGATTTTTCAAACAAGAAGATCAATTTTCTACCAAAAAGACTAATTTTAAACAAAATACCTAAATTTTCAACTAAAAAGTTGAATTTTAAACTAGTAACGAACAATTTAAAGTTAAAAAAATTATTTTTCAACAACAACAAAATTTCCAATCAAACAGATGAATCTTTAACCAAAAAAATGAATTTTTTTAAAAGTAGTTCAACTTTCAACCAAGTCTTTGAATGTTCAATCAAGCGAGATGAATTCTAAACCAAAAATATAATAGAATACTTTAAATTAAAAATCATTACATTTCAACAAAAAAGATGACTTTTGCAGCAAAACAAAACCATCTTTTTATCAGAAATGTTATATATTTCTTTCTATAATTTATACTTTGAACTTATATAGTTATATATTTGTGTTACGATACATTTTTTATTCATTTTGTACTTTATTTATTTACAAACAAATCATTCAAGTACTTCAATATTATAGCGTATTCTATTTTTGAATAGAATATTTTCAGCATAATTCAAATATTGTATTTTCAAATATCGTATATTTAAGGTATTATAGTTACGAAAAAACGGGTACCGGGAAAGAGTATCTAATCATACTTTTAAAAATTGCAACATTATTAATGATGGTATAATTATTTTTCTGACAAAAAATTTGAAATATAAAAAAATATTTATAAAACTGTTGTTCTCGACCAAACTTTTTTTTAACGCTTCTTACAAAATATTTAAAAATAATATGATTTTAATTAAAAAAAACTTATTTTCTCAGGAAAATTATTCTTTACAACAATATTCTCTCATTCAATTTTTATAAATAAACTTCCTAATGGCTTAAATCATGAAAAAATAAATTTTTAAAACGGAAAATATCATAAACAAATAATTATATTTGATAATATATATATATATATATATATATATATATATATACCATTAAACCATTTCCCTTTCAGGGTAGGCGTGACACTACCCGATTCGGGTAGTGTTTCTAGGTTTTTCTTGTAGTTATAAATAACTACAAGTGTGGGCTCACCACACCCACGATGTGCCAACAGCACTCATGTCAGTATTCTTGAATGGTCACCCATCCAAGTACTAACCGCGTCCAACGCTGCTTAACTTCAGTGATCTGACGAGAACTGGGTTTTCAGCGTGGTATGGCCGTTGGCCATATCAAAAATTATCAAAAATTAAATATGGTCAGGTTGTAGAGAATATTTTTCCCGATAAGATAAGATATCATTCATTACAATTGAATCATTAAAAAAAATTTTGGTAAGAAGAAATAAGAAAATTTTTTAAAGAAAAATAATCTTTTCTCCTTTAAACGTGACCATCAGTAATAATATTGGAATTGTTAAAGGTATAATTATGCCCATAATACTTTAAATAGAAAAGGGGAAAAAGGGAAATTTTATGTATAGAATCCCTGAAAATAAAATCAGAATCCAACGATAAAATTTGAACTTGATTTTAATCTAATTTAAAATTCTTAAATTTGAAGGGAAATTTTTCAAAAATAGGGGAAAAGGGGGAAACGCATGGGAATAGAGGAAAGACTGTGATTCCCTGGAGAAGTAAAATAAAAGACTAGATAAAGAAGATACTAGGATTTATTTTGACCCATGTCACTTTTTAAAATCCCCTACTCGACAACTTATTCTCCACGTAGGTACGACACACCTGTCTCTACAGAAATGCCACTTTTTAATATTAAACCCTGATATTTTACCATATACGCTCGCTGATTTCCCAAGACGTCGTTCGACCTGTACGCCAACTCAGACGCTAAAACGAGGAAAAATTGAGAAAGCAGACAGACTGAAATGAAGTATTTTTCCACATGTTACATACAGTTCCCACTTTGTGAAAAAGCAAAAGATTTTTTAATACTGCTGCTATTTTTCCATCTTTCAAATTTTCTATATTTTTTTTCAATTAGTCGACAGATTAAAAACAGCTTCAAAACACAGACTTTTAACCCGAAAAGATGAATTTTCAACAAAAAAGTTCATTTTTAACCAAAAATGATTAATTTTTAACCAAATAGTTGAATTTACAAACAAGAAAGATTTTTTAGTCATGATAGAAAAAAATATAACCAAACTGTTGAATTTTCAAATTAAAAAGACGAATTTTCTAGAAAACAGTTGAATCCTCATACCAAAACAGATTATTCCTGGACCAAAAAGATACATTTTCAACAACAAAAAAGATGAATTTTTTACATAACAGCTATCTACCCGAAAATATTAATTTTCATCAAAAAAAATAATTTTTCACCAACAAAAGAATTTTCAACCAAACTAAAACCTCAAACGCGCGCTCCGCGCGCGTCCAATTAATTTACATGTAATTATTACATGTACTATTATTTGAATAATTATTGTAAATTTACAAAACAACACAGAAAAGAGTCATCGGAAAGACATTCATAGTTGACTTTGTAAACAAATTGTGTCTATTCCTTGAAAAATATTCAAACTTGGAACATGTTTATGAAAATTGTTTAAATGATTAATAATTATCAGGGTGTCCAGCGATTCTTAGGAATGAAATTCAAGGTCTATTCCAGGTTTTCCAGGTCAAGAAGTCATGTTTTTCCAGGTCTCCTTTTTATATCAAATAATGAAAAAACTGTTTGCTATAGATGTACAAAGTGAGCTATTTTATTTTGTATTGTACATCAATTTTTAAAGAATGTCGAGCCATAAATAAACAAATTCCTAATTTCTTGCGAACATAAGACGTCTATGAAATCCTTGAAATCTTTCAAATCCTTGTGAAATCTTTTGAAATCTTTGTGAATTCGTTGAAATCTCTTAAAGTACTTAAAATATTTTGTAAAGTTTCAAAATTTCTGTGAAACCTTTTAGAATCTTTTTAAATTTTTGTAAAATACTTGAAATCCTTGAAATTATTGAAATCTTTGTGAAATTTTTATGAAATATTTGAAATATTTGTGGAAGCTTCCTTTAACCTTTGTTTGTGGAATCTTTTGTGTTCGTTTGAAATCATTAAAAAGTTTTGAAATCTTGTCAAATTTCTTGAAACCTTTTGAAATAGTTTAACATCTTTGAAATATTTGTGAAATCTTTTGTATTCGTTTGAGATAGTTGAAACATTTGAATTCGTTTAAAATCTTTGAAATGTTTTGAAATCTTTAAAATCTGGCGTACTGTACCTTTTTTGAAATCTTTGGAATTCTTGTATTCTTTTGAAATCTTTATAAAATTTTTATGAAATCTTTTAAATATTCGTGAAATCTTTTTCATTCATTTGAAATCATTAAAATATTTTTAATCTGTGTAAAATCTTAGAAATCTTTTGAAAGTTTTAAAATCTTTGGAAATATTCGAAATCTTTGAAATCTGGTGTACACGCCTTTTTGAAATCTTTGAAGTCCTTGAAATCTTTATGAAATGTTCCAAATCTTTGGAAAATTCTTGTGAAGTCTTTGTCAAATCTTTTGAAATATTTATGAAATTTTGGTTTGTGAAATCTTTTCAAATCTTCTAAAATGTTTTGAAACCTTTTGAAATCGTTTCAAATCTTTGAAATCTGGTAAACTGTACCCTTTTTCAAATGTTTGAAATCCTTTAAATCTATTAAAAATTTGAAAGGCTTTGTGAAATTGTTGTGAAATATATGAAATCTGGTATACAAGCCTTTCTTAAATCTTTGAAATCGTTGTAAAATATTCGAAATCCTTTTAAATATTTTTAAATCTTTAAAATATTTTGAAACCTTTTCAAACCTTTAGTAATGTTTTGTAATCTGGTGTACACACAAAAAATGAGTGATGAAACACTTGAAAAATCCGTTATATGGTCATGGCTCATTCTAGTTCTGAAACTGAATTAACATCGAAATTTTTAACTAATAATCTTTATTTTTTGTAAATTGAATATCACAAAAAAATGTAGACTATAACATTTTATATTAGCGGAGACGAAATTATACACTTATAGAATTATTCACAATATTAAAGTCTGTTCATTGCAATCTATAAAATAATTGGTAAAGTCTACAAAAAATGTAGAGTAAATGAGTAAAAAAATGAGTAATGAGTGAAAGATACATTATATCTTGATAAATAAAAAACTTTTCAGTAGCACAATTCATTCTAAACGAGATTTCAAGGTTCTCGTGAAAAATTCAAGGAGATTTCCAGGTTTACAAGGTTCAAAAAAGATTCAAGGAGAATTCCAGGTTTTCAAGGTTTCCAAGGTCGCTAGACACCCTGATTATTATAAATGTGCAAAGTATCGTAGAAAAGAATTATTGGGAAATACATTCTTTGTTGATACCCTAAAATCATTGATCCTATTAGTTGAGAAAAGGCCAAGATCTTAATTTGTTTAAATAATTAATAATTCTTCGAAATTTACGAAACAAAATTTTCCATTATTTATAATTATAATTTTCAAAAAAACCTAGTTGAAATTGTAAGCTTTTTTTAATTGGCTTGAAAGCTACCTAAACTTTGAAAACATTTTAAAAAAGAGCACAGGATGAATTCATTACAATTTTTGAGAATGAAATAAATTTTTCAAAAAACAAAAATTAGCCCCAGCCGAATTCTGTAGGTTCGCAGTAACTCATCAGTATAAATCTTCTCATCGGTAATGTAAACAGATGCGATAATCGTCGTCACTCGAAGGCACTCGCCTCGGATCATAGACGTTTTTCCAGTAGACGCATTAGTCGACGCAACACATGCACACGACGGCACATGCATTTGTGACATCACGTCTTCATATCTACTTTTTAATATATTCATTAAAATTTTTGAGGATTAAATAAATGTTTTAAAAAACAAAAATTAGCCCCAGCCGAATTCTGTACGATCGCAGTAACTTATCAGTATAAATCTTCTCATCGGTAATGTAAACAGATGCGATAATCGTCGTCACTCGAAGGCACTCGCCTCGGATCATAGACGCTTTTCCAGTAGTGAGTAGATGCATTCGTCGACGCAACATGCACACGACGGCACATGCATTTGTGACATCAAGTTTTCATATCTACTTTTTAATATATTCATTAAAATTTTTGAGGATGAAATAAATTGTTCAAAAAACAAAAATTAGCCCCAGCCGAATTCTGTAGGTTCGCAGTAACTCATCAGTATAAATCTTCTCATCGGTAATGTAAACAGATGCGACAATCGTCGTCACTCGAAGGCACTCGCCTCGGATCATAGACGTGCTTCCAGTAGACGAATTAGAATACGACGCAACAGATGCATAGGACGCGACGGCACATGCATTTGTGACATCACGTCTTCATATCTACTTTTTAATATATTCATTAAAAATTTTGAGGATTAAATAACTGTTTCAAAAAACAAAAATTAGCCCCAGCCGAATTCTGTACGATCGCAGTAACTTATCAGTATAAATCTTCTCATCGGTAATGTAAATAGATGCGACAATCGTCATCACTCGAAGGCACTCGCCTCGGATCATAGACGTGTTTCCAGTAGACGTATTATGTTAGTATACGACGCAACACATGTACACGACGGCACATGCATTTGTGACATCACCTCTTCATATCTACTTTTTAATATATTCATTAAAATTTTTGAGGATTAAATAAATGTTTCAAAAAACAAAAATTATCCCAGCCGAATTCTGTACGTTTGCAGTAACTTATCAGTATAAATCTTCTCATCGGTAATGTAAACAGATGCGACAATCGTCGTCACTCGAAGGCACTCGCCTCGGATCATAGACGTGTTTCCAGTATACGTATTATGTTAGTATACGACGCAACACATGCACACGACGGAACATGCATTTGTGACATCACCTCTTCATATCTACTTTTTAATATATTCATTAAAATTTTTGAGGATTAAATAAATGTTTCAAAAAACAAAAATTAGCCCCAGCCGAATTCTGTACGATCCCAGTAACTTATCAGTATAAATCTTCTCATCGGCAATGTAAACAGATGCGAAAATCGTCGTCACTCGAAGGCACTTGCCTCGGATCATAGACGTTTTTCCAGTAAACGCATTAGTATACGACGCAACACATGCACACGACAGCACATAACAGCACATGCATTTGTGGCATCACGTCTTCATATCTATTTTTCAATATATGATAGTTGAATTTTTGATGAATTTTCAAAGAAAAAGTGAATTTTCAACAAAATTCAATTTCTGTGTAATGTCAAAGGTCACTGGTCATATGTCAGTACTAAAAAGTGAAAGGTGGATGCTTAATAATGAAAGGCCATAAATCAGAGATTGATTTTTAAAGGTCGTAATGAGTGGCAATAGGTCGGAGGTCAAAGGTTAACAGTCAGAGGTCAAAGGTCAGAGAAAACCCTTGAGGGTCAAAGGTGAAAGGTCAATCTTCAAAGCGGTACAGCAGTTTACAAACAAACTGCATTACACAACCCAAGAGTTGAAAACCTTGTACTGAAATGCTGCGGAGATTTAAAACATAAAATGAAACATAAATTGACCATTTAAATTGCACTTTGTATCTTAAATATTTGACAACAAAATACGGTCCACTAAAGATGCCTCTCTTAAAAGAAAGTTTCCTCATAAAAAATCGAATATAATAAAAACTTAAGAGTACTTTCGGACTCGAACAATAAAAAAAATGGTATGTGAGGGAGAAAAAAACTGACCATAAATCATATGGTGAATGACACATGTTCGTCTTATTCGGTGAGATGTAAATTTTGTGTCTTGCATCATGCATGGAAGGACATTGTGCCAGGTATGGTGCATATTTATGGTACGGCGACGCGTCGTTGTAATCATTATTGAAGACGAGTACAACTAACGAAGGAAAAAATCATAACTGCGACTCTCGCAGTCATCAATATTTCATTCGTTCGGCAGTGGCGAACGAAGTCACTCAAATATTTTCATAGACTTCAACGGAGAACTTAAAGGAGGCACTGATTCACAACCCTCCGATGATTTACTGAGATTGCTATTCTCTTTTGTTCCTCCACGGCAAAATAATCGCTCAGCATCGACGATGAGTAAATTGAAAATGGGAAAATGGGGGGTTCTATTTTTTCGAATTTATTCTACGCCAACAGCCATACCACGCTGAAAAAACCAGTTCTCGTCAGATCACTGAAGTTAAGCAGCGTTGGGCGCGGTTAGCACTTGGATGGGTGACCATTCGAGAAAACTGAGTGCTGTTGGCACATCGTGGGTGTGGTGAGCCCACACTTGTAGTTATTTACTACAAGTTATCAACCTAGAAACACTACCCGAATCGGGTAGTGTCACGCCTACCCCGAAAGGGAAATGGCTTAATGGTATACATTCTACAATCAGGGATCACAGCGCAAAAGGGGCTCAAAAAAGGGGAAATAGGGTGATTTTGGCACGAAAAAGGGTAAAATATGCAGGCCTCACACTCCCTATAGGATAAAATATAGGAACCAAAGGGTACTTTTTGTGAAGCTCATAGGGTACTTTTTTCACGCTCAAAGGGTAAAAAATTCAGGATAAATTTATGAGACTTCAAAACAATTCAAGTTAAATTCCAACGAATTCGAATGAATTAGAAACAATTTTAAAAGTAAAAAAAATGCCATTGATTTCCGTAAAATTGAAATGAATTTAGAGGAATTTAAGACGAACGAGAAGAATTCGATGAAATTCATAACAATTCAGGGTGAATTAAAAAAAATTTTAATAAATTGAAAACAATTTTAAAATATGAAGAAACTTTCATGAATTCAGTAACTTTAAAATGAGCTTAGAAAAATGCAAGGGAATTCAAAAGAATTTTATGAAATGCCTAAGAATTCAAGGTGAGGTTAAAGGACTTCAGGATCAATAAAATAAAAACTTTTAAAAATTAAAAGAAAATGAATTGAATTAATTAATTCAAGTGAAGTAAACAAATTTAAGGGAATCCCAAAGAATTTAAAAGAATTCAGGATAAATTTAAAAAAAAAATAATTTCAAATCTCTTCAAATCTTTGAAACCCTACTAATTTCTAACTAAAAAAATGACTAATAACTACAAAACAATTAAAAAAAATTCAAATTAATTGTAAGCAGTTTTAAAAATCGAAAAAATCTCTTTATTTCTGTAAAATTCGAGTGAATTTAGAGGAATTTAAGGGAAACGAGAAGAATTGGATTAAATGCATAAAAATTCAAGGTGAATTTAAAAAAAATTCAAATGGATTGACAAAAATTCAAAAATATGAAAAAAATTTAAGAATATGAAACAATTCATTGAATTGAGTAAGTTTGAAATGAGTTTTAGAAAAAATTAAAGAAAATTCAAAAGAATTTGATGAAATGCCTAAAAATTTAAGGTGAGTTTTAATGACTTCAAGATGAAGTAAACAGAAACTTTTAAAAAACCCATTGACCTGAGTAAAATTGAGTGCATCTAGAAGAATTCAAAAGGATTTAAAAGAATTCAGGATAAATTAATAAGAATTCAGGGCGAATTCCAAATGAATTGCAAAAAATATTGGAAAATCTTTGAAACCCTACGAAATCCCTGACTTCTTGTGAATAAATTCTTTAAAAACCATTAAAATATTAAAATCCCTTAAAATGATTAAAACCCTTGCAAATCCCTTGAAATTGTTTGAATATCTTGAAAATTCCTTGGAATCTTTTAAAATACCCTAACAAAAATTTCAAAGTTTTTGAAATCCCTTCAAACTATTGAAATAAATAAAAAATTTCTGGGAATCGTAAAAATTTTCTAAAATATTTCCAATCCTTTGAATCTTTTGAAATCCCTTGAAAATTTTTAAAACTCTTGAAAATGCAGGGGAATCATTTAAAATACCCTAAAATATTTCAAATCCTTTGAAATTCTATTAAATTGCTGAAATCAATTAACAATTTTTTTATAATCTTTTAAAATAATCTAGAATATTTCTAATCCCTTAACATTTTTTGAAATACCTTGAAATTTTGTAAAGTTCTAGAAAATGCCAAGGAATTTAAAAAATACCTCTCTTCAAAAGAGCGAAGTAAAAATGCTAAAATTAATCGAATCGTTTGAGCTGAGGGACAACAATTTGTGGTCCGACATCCAGAACAAGTAAAGAAAAAAATTTTGAAATATCTTCTGTTCTCTTTTTTAAATTTACAATTTAAAATTTTTTAAATTACAGAAAAATTTTTGCCTTATTTGAAATTTTTTGATAATGTACAAAAACATGTTTTTTGGATTGATTCGAACCTGAAATTTCTTAGGCTTGAACCAAAGAAACATGCTATTATTTTTTATTCGTGGGAAACATTTTTTTTCGTGGTGTGTATATAACGTTCCAAAATCGAAAAAAAAATGAAATCCCAAAAATCCTAAATCACAACAAAAGTTTTTTTTTCCGAAAAAGCAAAATGATAAAATGTTTCTTTGGTTCAAGCTGAATAAATTTCAGGTTCGACACATTTAACTTTTTTTTTAAATGTGTGCATATGACTCAATCCAAAGAAACATGTTTTTGCACATTTTCAAAAAAGTTGTTACTGCGCAAAAAATTTACTTTTAAGTTTCGCAATTTGTTTATTATTCACTAGTAAAAGCTGTAAATATAAAAAATGTGTCATAATTTTCTAACCAATAGGAAATATTTTAAATTTGAAATCGTTAAATTTTACTGATTTAAAATTTTTTTTCACTTTTGTCGAAGGAGAACCCACAAGTTTTTTTTCCCCTCAGCTCCAACGATTTGATTTGTTTTAGCATTTTCACTCCGGCCTTCTCTTTATTTTATAAACTATTCTTAGTTTTGAAATAATTTCAAATTAGTAGATTCACAATTAAACGCTCTTATTAAATTCCAAATCCTAGTCAAATATTGTTTCAATCTCAAATATTCCATTTTTAACCGTTTAATTTGAAATTTTGTAATTAAGAATGACATTTTTTTAATATTTAATAATATTTTACTTTTCATTCAAAATGAGCAATTATAAATCAAATATTAAAAACTAAACCATTTCAAGCAGAATTATTTGAATCTTGATGCATGAATAACAATTGGACACTTAATTTAAAATTGGAAAAGATTTCGAAAAATAAAAACTAAATTTAGATTTTTGAAGATTTCGAAACAAAATTTTGAACCTTTTTAAGGATATTTGAAGGTTTTAAGAAAATAAAAAAAATTTCTTAAGTTTGCGGGGAAAATTTAAAACGATTTTTTATTTTGAAATTAATTTTAAGATAATATTTAAAAAGATTGAAAAAAATTTTTTGATTAATAAATGACAATTGGACAATTATTAATTTAGAAAATAACCGAGTCAGTTTCAAATATATTTAGAAGTTTTGAAAAGATTCCAAAATAATTTAAAACGTGAAAAGATTTCAAACCCACTTAAATGACAATGTAGATTTTTGAAAACTTCAAACACAAAATTTATAAGCTTTTTATGCAATTTGAAAGGTTACACATGAATAAAAAATTTGTATCAAAATTCCTAGAAAAAATAACAATAATTTTTTTTTTTAATAAATTTTGAAAGAATATTTATCAAGATTTCCAAAATTTTCCAAAAAGAATCTGGATGATTTTGAGGTACTTCTTTTTTACTTTTGCGGGATTTTCAAAAAATGGTAGAAAAAATTCGAGTTCCAAGATAATAAAATTATTATTAGACTCCTGGAAACTTTTTAAATGATTTTTTCAAACAAATTTTTAAGAGAATATTTATAAAGATTTAAAAACAAATTTAATTGTATAAATTAGTGTTTCTAGCTTAAAATTGCTTGAAATGATATAATTAAAAAAATTTATACATATTTTGATTCATTCTTCAATTCATGGCATTGAAAATATAGCGTGGATTTATTTTTTTTTTAAGTTTTTCAACTGTACAATGTATAAAAGTTAAAATCTTGCAGTTAAACGGTTTTCATTTTAAAACTTTCAATTGAAAAGTGTGAAAAGCTTCCATTTAATATAATAATATGATATAATAATTTTGTCTTACTTATTTCACATTTTATAGAAAAATGTGAAAAAGGAACATTAAATTATTATTTTCCTTAAAACGTAATTAAAATTTTTTTATTAAATTATGTACAATAATTTTAATCTAAAGGGGGATAATTCTATATGTATACAAATTTAATACATACATTTTCAAGACATCAAAAAAATAAACACAACAATTTTGATCAATTTGAAAATTTTCGACAATAAAAAACACAATCCTTAGTTCTGAAACCTTTTCATTTTTAAGGCTTGAATTTGAGAAATTATTGTATTGAACTTTAATTAAAAATTGTTAGAACTGAAAATTGCGCAACTATCAAGTCTTTTAATTTAATAGCCTACGAATTAAAAAAAAACAGACAATTTTGTACATTTAAAATTGAAACCAAAGAATTTAGAATACTTAAATCTAAAATTATTGAATTTAAAACTGACTAAAATTGAAATATACAAAATATTTTATTAGAAAATTTCAAGAATGAATTCTAATAATAATAATAATTCTAATAGATAAAAATTTAACTATCTGTCTAAAAATTCAAGATAGAAGCCTACGGTTCTAGGGTCGGGAATTGTTATTTTTTTAACGACTTAAATTTACTTAAAATCATTGAAATGTTAAAGAGTATTCGTATATAAATAATAAATATTTTATTTTATCATAATTCTTGGTGAATGAAATTTTTTTCAGTTTTAAATGAAGTTCGGATTTATTTAATTTTCAACGTTCCGTAGTTGAAATTCTTTCATTTTTAATGTTTCCCATTTAAAATAACTTTTTATTTTTAACTCTTTTTTATTAAATTTATCTAATCAATTTTAATGTTAAATTATAATTTTTTATGTAATGCCGATTTGAAGTTCTAAAATTTTAGAAGTTTTGACTTTGAAACGTTTAGCTTGTTTTCAAATTAAAAATTATCCAATCTTAATCGCTTCGTATTAAAAACTATTTAATAATAAAAATTTTTTATTTAAAATCATTCAATTTTGAACGACTTTGATTAAAAATATTACAATTTCCAGTTCTTTGAATTTAAAACGATCCAATTTTGAAAGTTCTAATCTGAAAATATTAAATTTCGAGATTCAATTCAAAATAAAATTCTTCAATTCTGAAAGCTTTGAATTAGAAATGAAACAATTTCAACTCTTTTAAAATGACATTGTGCAATTCTCAAAATTTTAGACTGTAATTTTTCAATTTTGAGAGCACCCGTTAAAAAAATTTTCAATCTCAAACACTTTTAATACCAAATTATTCAATTTTAAACGTTTTTATTTAGTTTCATTCCATTTGAAATATTATCCTTTTTCAAGATTTTACCTAATCTAACATTGTTTGATTTAAAAAATTTGCAATTCAAAATCGTTTCATTTTTGTTAAAATTTCAATTCGAAATTATGAATTATTGTTTAAACCATTTTTAAAACCTAATATTGAAAAATTTGCCTAATAATGGATTTTTAAATTGTTTATATTTTTAATGTTAGAGAATGAAAATATAGAAACGTGAACTCGCGATTCGGCGCGTGCATATACTGCTAATACCATTAAGCCATTTCCCTTTCAGGGTAGGCGTGACACTATCCGATTCGGGTAGTGTTTCTAGGTGAATAGTTTCTTGTAGTAAATAAGTACTACAAGTGTGGGCTCACCACACCCACGGTGGGCCAACAGCACGCAGTATTCTCGAATGATCACCCATCCAGGTACTAACCGCGCCCTACTCTGCTTAACCTCAGTGATCTGACGAGAACTGGTTTTTTCAGAGTGGCATGACTAATAAATGATAAAATAGTAGATAATGTTATAAAATAGAGAAATTGAGAAATATGATTGGAATTAAAAAATTGATTATTTATATGAATATTAATCAGACCTGCTCGGCCTATACTTTAGAGGACAAGAGCGGTTGATCCTGTCGACTCGGGCTTGTTCCCCCTTGAAATATACATGGGGGTTGGATCAATCTCTCTTCTCGTCATTTGCGCTCTCACTCAGCCTCATTTCTCTCTCTCTCTCTCTCTCGCTTTCTTTCTCTTTCTTTTTCTCTCTCTTCTGGACCTGGCACGATTTAACGAGGCGTAAGCTAACATACTGAGGGTTTCCTATGTATCTAGTAACATGCGCTTGTTCACTTATACATATATGCACAACGTTAGTATCTAAATTAGTCAATTTTAGTATCTAAATTGGACCATTTTAGTTTCTTACGATGACTAATATTTTTTTTAATAGTTTTATCACCAAGTTATTAAAAATTAGTTGAAAAAATGATTTCATAGACCATTAAGACGTTAATTAAGTCTTTCAAACGTCCCCCACTCTTTCCCTCCCCTACTCCCCCTGCAAACCAATACTTCCACTCCCACACACCAGCCTTACCCTCCCCCTCACAACTTCTTCCTCCTCTACTTCCCCATCTCCTCGCTTCCTCAGCAACACTCCCCTTCACCCACTTCCCTTCCCCTGCCAACACTTTCCCTTCCCTACTCACCATTATTTCTAATAATTTTCCCTCACACTTAATTACGGACACTTCTACTTCCTTTCCCTAAATTACGCTACGTCCTCCCCTTATCATCCGTACCTTCCCCTACTCATCCTTATTTTCCCTACTTTCCCTCCTTCAATTTTCCCTCATTTTCTCTACTTTCCCATCATTTCCCCTACTTCCCCAACCCTCATTTCCCCACATTTCCCATAATTTATTTTACTTTACCTCCCCCCACATCCCCTACTTTCCCTCCGCTAACTTCTTCTGATTTCTTATCATTTATCCTACTTTCCCTCCACTCACTTCCCCTGCCCACATTTCCTCTCACTTCCCCTACTCACTGAAACTATTAAATCTTATCTGCCATCAGAGTTGTATCTATATTCCTATGACTCTAATTTCCGAAAATTTCTATCAAATTCTATCGCTTGTAAAATCTTCTACTATATCCATCACCATTTTTGTATTGAAACTGTATCAAATCATCTTATACTTTTCTAGCAAGATATTGTTATTAAAACTCTATCAAACCTTATTCAATGAGAAAATTTGGAGAGGAAAGTAGAACATTTCGCGACGGATACTATTTGATAGACATTTCCACGATTTTGGAACATAGGATTTGATAGAATTTTAATGAGAACCTATTGACAGAAAAGTATAAGATTTCTCGATGGATAGATTTTGATAGAAAAGTATAAGATTTATCGATGGATAGAATTTGATAAAAAACTCTCAAATTGTGGAAAATAGGACATGACACACGTTCTTTTTGGTTAAGATTTGATAACGGTTTGATGAGAATCTCTCTATAGAAAAGTATAAGATTTCTCGATCGATAGAATTTGATAGAAATTTCCAAGACATTGGAACATAGTATTTGATACAAGTCCTGCGCCAATAAGATTTGATAGAACTTTAATGAGAATCTGTTGACAGAAAAGTATAAGATATCCCGATGATAAAATTGGATAGAAATTTTCAAGATTTTGTAATATAGGATATTATACAAGTCCTGTGCAAATAAGCTTTGAAAGCATTTTAATGAGAATCTTTTGGCAGAAAAGTATAAGAGTTCTCGATGGATAGAATTTAATAGAAAGTTTCGAAATAGTGGAAGATAGGATATGACACAAGATCTTTGTAGATAAGATTTGATAGAGCTTTAATGAGAATCTCTTGAAAGAAAAGTATAAGATTTCTCGATGGATAGAATTTCATGGAAATTTCCAAGATTTTGGAACATAGTATTTGATACAAGTCCCGTGCTAATAAGATTTAATAAAATTTTAATGAGAATCTGTTGACAGAAAAGTATAAGATTTCCCGATGGATAGAATTTGATAGAAAGGTCGAAAATTGTGGAGGATAGGATATGACACAAGTTCTTTGTGGATGAGATGTAATAGAGGTTTAATGAGAATCTGTTGGCAGAAAAGTATAAGATTTCTCGATGGATAGAATTTGATAGAAATTTCCAAGATTTTGGAACATAGTATTTGATACAAGTCCTGCGTCAACAAGATTTTATAGAATTTTAATGAAAATCTGTTGACAGAAAGGTAAAAGATTTCTCGATGGATAGAATTTGATAGAAAGTTCCAAGATTTTGGAACTTAGGATTTGATACAAGTTCCATGACAATAAGATTTGATAGAATTTTAATGAGAACCTATTGACAGAAAAGTATATGATTTCTCGATGGATACAATTTTATAGAAAAGTCCGAAATTGTGGAGGATAGGATATGACACAAGATCTTTGTGGATAAGATTTGCTAGAGGTTTCATGAGAATCTGTTGGCAGAAAAGTATAAGATTTCTCGATGGATAGAAGTCGATAGAAATTTCCAAGATTTTGCAACATAGGATTTGATACAAGTTCCATGACAATAAGCTTTGAAAGCATTTTAATGAGAATCTCTTGATAGAAAAGTATAAGATTTCTTGATGGATAGAATTTGATAGAAAAGTCCGAAATTGTAGACGATAGGATATGACACAAGTTCTTTATGGATAAGATTTAATAGAGGTTTAATGAGAATCTGTTGGCAGAAAAGTATAAGATTTCTCGATGGATAGAA
>CAKNYM010023844.1:0-12854 GCA_932195095.1 Andricus curvator
AACACTGATGGATAAAGTCCGAAACGAGACAATCCTCAAAGAATGTGTTGCAAAAGAGACAATAGTTGACACATGGGAAAGAAATCAGTTAAGATGGTTCGGTCATCTTGAAAGAATGAAAGATGACCGACTGACCAAACAAGTGTACAAAGGTAAAGTAAATGGCAAAATGCCTAGAGGTAGACCGCCGAAAGAATGGTTAGAATCGGTAAATGAGACATTAATCCGAAGAGACGTAAGAAGCCATAGAAACACAAGAGCTTGCATGAAAAAATGCATGGACGTGAAGGAAGCTAGAGTAGTATGCCAGGACAGAAAAGTGTGGCGACAAATAGTTTGTAAACAGAGTGACAATAGAATGAATGAAGCCTGAAACAAAGACCTTGGATTCTAATGGGCCCAAGTTGGGAACCATACATAACAATTTTGTGAGGCTTTTCACTTGGGGTGATCGCTAGAGAGATTGATCAGCAACCTGGGTCGGAGCAGTGTTGCGGAATAAACGTGTCATTTAAATAAATAACACGAGAATTCCAGATCAGTCTAAAATATCTATACCTAAAACTTATATACCTATTTACCTTATACCTATATACCTACATAACTTATACCTATACATATACCTATATACCAATATACACACTGCTATTTTCCAACCGAGCAAGTCACGCCTACCCCGAAAGGGAAATGGCTTAATGGTATAATAATAATAATAATAATAATATATTATTATTACCGTGAACAACATTTGAAGGGATTTCGAAAGATTTGAAACATTTCCTGTGATTTGAAAGTATTTCAACAGATGTTTAGATGTTAAATATTGAATAGTGCTGATTACTGGTCTATTATTTCTGGAGAACCGAAAAAAAATCTGCCTCAGCTCGGATTTGAACCAGAAACGCCAGTATACATGAGTGGAGCGTTAACTAAATAATCTGCCCGCAGCCTCAGTGGCGTAATTGGAATTTTAAGGTATTTCAAAGGACTAAAAAGTAGGTTACAAAAATATGTACAGCATTTTTTACAAACTTTGACGAGAATTCCAAAGGTTTTAGAAATATCATGAGATCTCAAAGAATTAAAAATTATTTCAAACGATTCCATAGGTATAGGAATACGAGAGATTTCACAGATTTCAAATAATTTTAAAAGATTTCAAGAGTTTGAAGAAGTTGACTACTGCAATTTCACAGAGAATCTCAATTTTTCAAGTGACGTTACAAGATTTTAAGGCACTTCAAGAAGTTTGATCAGATTTCCAGAGATTTTAATGCATTTTAAAGGATTTCAAAGGATTTTGAAGTATTTTATGTGGTACCAAATTATTTTCTCGAATGTTAAAGGATGTCAGAGAATTTAAAAAGACTTCAAAGTGTTTGAAGAGAGATATTTAAGGGTATCGATAATTTCATAGGATTTTAAAGTATTTTAAAGGAGTCAAAAGATTTTAAAGTATTTCCATGGATATTATAGGATTTCGTAAGATATCAAACGATTTAACAGAATTTTAAAGGTTTTTCGTATATTATAAAGTATTTTAAGAGATTTCGAGGAGGCTAAATGGATTCAGTAGAATTTTAAAAGATTTCATGTGTTACCCAAGTACTTTCGCGAATTTTGAAGAATATCAGTGAATTTTAATAAGATTTCGAAGATTTGAAAGGTGTGAAGAGATTACAAAATGTTTCATGAAATTTCAAAAGATTTGCAAGGATTTCAAAGGATTTTAAGGTATTTCAACGAATGTTGAGATATTTGAAAGGGTTTTCTATTATTTCGACGTGAAATTTAGTTGTTAATCAGTGAAATTTTACTGATTAACAGCTAAATTTGGCTGATTTGATAGCTTATGTACGCTGATTTGAATTAACGGTATTCTTATCGCTGATTCAAATTTATTATGGAGAATGCGGAACATCACATATAGTATCTTATAATGGCGATTTTATATACCAAATTTTTGTAGTTGTCATACAAGTGTATATTAAACTTAGGGGAAACCACCCTACCGTAGATAGGAAAAAATTAAACAGTATTTAAATGCATCAGTTTTCACAAATAAAGAAAGATTTTCGTTTTTAAATGAGACTTCCATATTCAATTGAATATTCTCATAGAAAAAATATCATGAAATTAATCAATTAGCTATATGAAACATTTTTATTAGACCTGGTCCATCAACAGATAATTTCTGGTATTGCTCCTGGGCATGACAGAATACTCAATTCTCGATAATTATAATTTATCATTAGTATACTTACGATTAAAATCAGTTTATTGAGTAAGTAATAGTTTAAACCATGATTATTTGACGAAAATCATAAAGGCTTAAATTGTTGACATTTTTTTATCTCTATTATTCCGCCAAATTGATACGATTGATACGAGATGTTTAATCTTCATATTATCATTTACCTTAATTTGTGGCAACAGATAAGTGCAAAATTTTTACATACCTTAGTCCTAAAAATGATATCTTTTACAAGTGACTCCTTAACACAACTAAAATTGCTGGGCTTTCTAGTAACTACAAATTTACAATATTTTTTGGTTTATTATTCACAAAAACTTAAATTTAAAATCTTCTTGATTCCAAAAAAAAAGAAACACAGCCTTTACCTTGGAACAATTGCGAGACAGTAAGAGATCTGCCAATTTTTACAGCGAAATTTTTTGCAATTTTTCGATCAACCACTGTGGGTTATGAACTGTTGGAAAATGTAATATCAAATCAAAACTCCTCAAGTATTTATAAATAATACAGAAAGAACGCTTCGTATCAATAAATATTGTTCATTAAACTTTAAACTTCGATTCTAATGTATAAGCAATAAACATGCCACAAAAATGTTTCATTTAGGTAAAAAGTATGAATAATGAAAAAGCGAAATTTTTTTTTTTAAGGTTGAAAATTTATTTTTTGCTCTCACACATTAATCAATTATAATATTTCAATAAAACTTTGCCAAAAAATATCTTGCGAAATGTTATATGTAGGAGAGAACGGGGCTGGTTGGCCGCAGGGCAGGTTGGCCGACTGGCTGTTTGAAAATGATAGAAGTGACAGGTGGTGCTGTCTCTAAGAAATTAAGTGTGATAATGAGAGATAAATACGTGACTGTATTTTCGTTCATTTATGCTGCGTCGTTTTGGCAAAATCGCAATTTTTTCTTTTTGAGAGGAGTGAGTAAATATATACAGTAAAAAACTTTCATGGTTATTGGATGTACTTGTTGTTACAATTAATGGAGAGTTCTAAATTATCGTCTTTTTCAAACCTTATCTCACTTTTGGTATTCATTAAATTTCAAAAATGACAATATTTGGTATTTAATAAAATTCAATAAACAAAGTGTATTATTAGTATTATTGGAAAGATAAATAATAATTAACTGAAGCAGCAGCGAAAGGAGCGAAGAAGGCTCCTAAAAAACAAGCAGCAATTCTTGCCCAAAGCTGTAAATCAACAAGAAAAACAAAAAATGAAACAATTTCCAAGTTTTCACAATTTATTTCAATAAACAATTGTTCGAAATAATATAATTACCCTTCTTCAATTACACGAAATCGGCCAACGTGCCCCTTTGCTGGGACAGGCTGGCCGATTTTACCAGCAGCGTTTGAACATTTATAACTTTTTAAAATATAATTTCGAAAAATTCTCAACTATTTCTATATGTAAGCAAGGGTTGTACTTCAAAATGGTCAATTCGTTTTTTTTTCTCAAAGCGCCTGGAAAATATAAATAATCCATGAATGAAAAAGCGGCCAAACAGCCGCGCTCTCCCCTATCCACTAAAAAAATAATTAACATTGTTTGCCAGTTTTCCAGTTAATTAAGATTATCTTCTGTAAACCATTATCTACTGTGAGGTGGTTGCCCCTATATTAAAATTGCAAACATTTCTAACAGAGTGTAAGTTTTCGCTTGGTCAGCCACACTTAAGTGCGTGAAGTATACATGTCGCTGAATCATCGCTAATATATGGTTAATGAAAGGCTAAGTCGCAGTGCACACAGGAAGGTGAATTGCAGTACTTAGAATCCTTAACGGTCGTATTGTTGACATCTTTCAAGATTATCCAACGCGTAATGCGAGGCAATCTTGTCGCTCTAAAGTGCCGCATGTAAACGCAAATACCCTGTAAATCTAGTATGATGTTCTGCAAAGAGAATTGGTCATACAACCGGAAGTTTCGGTGTTTCAGAAAGTATCATATGTTCAAAAACTATACACCTAAGCTCGTTTATTACGCGTATATTTTATCGGGCACATATTTAGTATCCATTTAATTGCCTCTGGTGTGTAATTACCATTTAGTTTTACTAGGTACTTCGTTATTTCTTTTTTACGTTTTTACTGTATATAAATGACGAAGTCATGAAAGGGGGAGCAAACAGAATTTACTAATTTCTATTTTCATCCTTATTAGGAGTTGGTGGTTCAAAGTTACACAGGGCCTCACATTTTCGAGCTTTTTGATTCTAAAGAATAAATTTCATAATTTCTCAGGCGGACAAATTATACATAGTGAGAAATATAATGTATAATATTTTCTACTATGTATAAACTATATATATATATATATATATATATATATATAATTTAAAAAAAAAGTTAAACTACCACCCAAAGGGTCCCACTGAGAACAACTCCCATCTAAAAAATGACACCGGCTCCCAGTAGAACCGCGGTAAATCACACTTATGGCCACGTCTCGCAACTGTGAGATGGGTGGTCGTAAAAATAAAAATATATAAAAATAAAAAAATAAAAATATATATATATAAAATTCTTTGGCCTGGGCTTAAAGCTCTTAAATTACGCCATGACTATGCGAACCGAATTTTCGGTACGAATAATACTAAGGCCTTTAAATAATTAAATAATAGTCAGTCTTTTTGAAACTTGGACACTCGAATGTATATAAATTTATTTTTTTGCATTTGTTTAAATATTTAATTCCATATTTTAAGCCGTAAGCTTTTGTCAAGGTTATTAAATTTGAAAATTTTCAATTTTAATTTGAAATTGTTGTATTCCGCTTATAACAGATTTTATATTAAATATTTTACAATATTAAGATTTTGGTCTTTGAAAATTAATAGTCAGGGAAAATTAATAATTGATCAGGAAAAAATTAAGGAATTTTGAAAATAAATTTTTGTGGGCACCTTGATATGATATTCTTGTTAGTAATTTATTTGCCTTGCATTTATAGCTCTATTATTTTTTTCAACTTGCTTTCTCCTAATGATTATATTTCAAGTTACAAATTTTATTATTTGGTTAAAAATTCAACTATTTTGGTAGACAATTTATTTCTTGTTGAAATTGAACTACTACAATTGAACTACTTGTTTGAAGATTGAACCATTTTGTTGAAAAATCATTTTTTGTTCGAAATTCATAATTTTAGTTAAAAATTCATCTCTTTGTTGACAATTCGTTTTTTTTTTGTTTTTAAAATTTTAATTTTTCAAACCGAAAATTAATCTATTCCAGTTCAAGATTTATCATTTGAATTGAAAATTCATCTCTTTGGATGAAAGTTCAACTATTTTGTTGAAAATTGATCTTTTTAATTTGAAAATTCTCCTACTCGGGTTAAAGTTCAACTACTTTATTAAAAACTTTTTGTTGTTGAAGTTTCGTCTTTTTGTTTGAAAATTTAACTATTCTGATGAAAATTAGTTTTTTTTTGTTAAAAATTAATTTTTAAACTGAAAATGTAATTTTACTATTTTTGATTGAAAATTTTTCCTTTTTAGTTGAAAAGGCAACTGTTTGGTTGAAAATTCACTTTTTCGGTAAAAATTCAACTGTTCAACAAAAAATTCGTCTTTTGGCTTGAAAGTACAATCATTTGGATAAACTTTTCTTCGTGACTGAAAAACTTTTATTTGTTGAAAACTCGTCTTTTTAGTTGGAAAATTCATCATGTTAGTTGAAAATTTCTCTCTTCGGTAGAAAATTCCACAATTTTGTTAAAAAGTCAACCTTTTTGTTGAAAATTCGTCTTTTTGGGTTAAAAATTAAACTATTTTGGTAGAACATTGATCTTTTTTATTTGAAAATTTAACTACTTGGGTAAAAGGTTACTTAATTAAAAAAAATGTTCTGGTTGTTCATCTTATAGGATGGAAATTGAACAATTTTGTTGGATATCAGTTTTTTGTTGTTAAAAACTAATTTTTTCAATTGAAAATGTATCTTTTCCAAATTTAGTTGAAAATAGATCTTTCTTAGTTGAAATTTCGACTTTCTTGGTAGAAAAATAATCTTTTGGGTTTGATATCCATCATAATAGTTGAAAATTCATCACTTTGGTTTAAAATTTTGCCTATTTTGTTGAGAATGAATGATTTTTTAATGAAAATTCCACTGTTCCATTTTTGGTTAAAATGTATTTCTTTTCAGTTGAAAATTTAACTGCTTGTTTGAAAATTCATGTATTTTGTGTAAAATTGCATTTTTTGGTAGAAATTAATCTTCTTGATTGAACATTCATTTCTTTGGTTGAAAATTAAACTATTTTTTTGAAAAATTATTTTATTTTTTACTGAAAATTTAACTTTTCCATTATTGGTTACATTTGCGTGCAGGATTGTTTGTACAGCTTATTTTAGTAAACAGTGCTATTTACTACAATAACATTATAGTTTTATAAAAATTTAAATACAATTAACGTTATTACAATCTTTTATTGTAATTATTGAACTTGAACGTTATACTATAATTTCGGATACATCGATTTTCTATAGGTTTAAATTATCACGTAACAGTATCAGTTCTCCCCCTTCCCCCCTATGTAATAGATCGTAACATTTTTCCGAAGCCCATTCCCCCAAAAGCTGTTATGAAATTTATAGATGGCCCCCAAGGAGTAAAGCAATTTTATCGACTGAAAAGTGAAGGAGATTAATCCGTACTTCTTTCAAGACTCATCTTTGGTATACCTCTCTTGTAACTCGAAAATCGATTCCAACTAATTCTTCAGATTTTACTGCCATACCTATAAAAGGATAATTTCCGCTCCTTAAATATTTATAACGAATTTGAGAAATTCAGGAGATTTATTGACATATATTCTCCTTTTTAATGTCTTCAAGGAAAAGTTAACTGTTCCATGTCCAAACGACATTGATTTAATGGAAAGGAAGGAAGTTAACAGCGAATGAACGAACAGATACTCTGCAAAGTCTATAAAAGGATTCGTAGAAAGTGTAGGAATAAGGAGGAAATTCCTTGGAAAGGGAGAAAGAGGGTGTGGAATGAAAAATGGGCAGTCGGGATTATAAGGAGGTATGTGTATTGAATGTAAGATACAGAAGTCACGGCTCTGTTCCTCGCGAATTGGCTTGAAGATCGGCCTATCTCCGAACACTTGCTCGTTGACTATTACGCTTAACGAGCAGCGAAATAATTATAGTGATCGCACTGCCGCCGCCGCGGCTTCGTCCGCGTAGCAGCTGATGCCTTTGCAAAATTGTTTCGCAACGCCTTGCTTGAATCTGATACCACGCGCACTGTGTACAATGTACATCCCTATACACGCCTGAACGATCGCATAACGACCCTAGCTAGTCCTTCGGGAATATCTCGGGGAATGAGTCGACCAAGAATTATTGCAATCGAACAATTTTATCCTCCACTCCACTCCACTCCACACTCGCTAATCCTAGGATCAATCTTGTATTCCTTTCTTTCTGAAAAAGACAGAAAATTATATCTCATTGCATAAGATTTGATGGAGGTTTAATGAGAATATCTTGGTAGAAAAGTATGAGATTTCGATAAAAAGTATGGCAAATGGTGAAATCTGATGAATAATAGAGAAATCTTATATTTTCCTATCCAAATTTTGTCATTGCATACGATTTCATTGAGTATGGGCAACAATATCTTAGTAGAAAAGCATAAGATTTGTGAAAAAGTGTATAGAAAATGATGAAATTTGATAAATACTAGAGAAATCTTATACTTTCCTATGAAAATGTTCTCACTGCATAAGATTTGATAGTTTTAATAACAATATTTTGGTAGAAAAGTATAAGATTTCTGAAAAAAGTATTCAACTAGCTGTGAATTCGATTTCGAGTGTTTCCACTTTGTTTGTATTTATAATTATATGGTGCTCATTTCACGAGCACTTTGCTTCCCGTTAGAAAATGTATTTGCTTCCTCATAGAGCAAGCATTAGTTATTTTTTTCAACAAAAGACAAACCAAAGTCTTCATTTTTATCAATTTAAAAATAGAAATTTACAAAAAGTACGAAATTACAAAATAATACAAAAAATTTTTTAAATACAAAGACAAATCATACAAATCAAATTTTGTATTCCAAATGATAATTTTTTGGGCTGAAAACGGGAAGGGAAAAGTTCTGTCGCACCCTATCCCTTTTCCAGCTTTATGATTTTTTCTACAAAAATTGTCAGAATTCCTCTATTTAAAAATTTGTGATCAAAAAGTTTTTTCTATTCATGCGTCAACTTTGAATTATGTAGATGAAAAAAGTTTTTCTGCTAGAAACAGATGATTCAAATATTATAAATGAGCTTAACTTCCTTAATCTTCAATAAAGTGTATTAATATTATAGGTCAATCGATTCGTCTCGAAGCAAGGAATGTTTTATATTTGTGCATCAACTTTGAATTATGCTAATGAAAAAAGTTTTACTATAAAAAACCGTATTTTCAAACATTATGCATTAACAAAGCTTCCTTACTCTTCAATAAAATGTAGTAATATTTAGCTCAATCGATTCGTCTCGAATCGACACATCTTTTCTGTTCTTGCATCAACTTTGAATTATGTTGAAGAAAAAAGTTTTACTATAAATAACCGTATTTTCAAATATTATGCATCACCATAGCTCTCTTACTCTTGAATAAAATGTATCAATGTCATAGGTCAATCGATTCGTCTTGAATCAACACAACTTTTCTATTCTCACATCAACTTTAAATTATGAGAAGAGAAAATTTTTAGGATAAAAATCAATTTAAAAAATATATAAATTACCATAACTTCCCTACACTTTAATGAAATGTATTAATATTGTAGGTCAATCGATTCGTCTCGAACCAAGGAATCTTTTATATTCTTGCATCAACTTTGAAGTATATTGAAGAAAGAAGTTTTACTATCAAAAACCGTATTTTCAATATTATGCATTACCATAGCTTCCTAACTTTTCAATAAAATGTATTAATATTATAGTTCAGTCGATTCGTTTCGAAACAACACATCTTTTCTGTTTTTGCATCAACTTTGAATTATGTTCATGAAAAAAGTTTTACTATAAAAAACCGATTTTCAAAATATATAAATTACCATAACTTCTCTACGCTTTAGTAAAGTGTATTAATATTATAAGTCAATCGATTCGTTTCGAAAGAAAGCATCTTTTCTGTTCTTGCATCAACTTTCAATTATGTTAATGAAAAAAGTCTTACTATAAAAAACCGATTTTCAAAATATATAAATTACCATGACATTATATTAATACATATACATATATTAATATCATAGGTCAATCGATTCGTCTCGAACCAAGGAATCTTTCATATCCTTGCATCAACTTTGAATTATGTTAATGAAAAAAGTTTTACTATAAAAACCCGATTTTTAAAATATTATTAAGTGCTAAGAAAAATGCAAAAAATATTTTTGGAAATCCTCGGGTCTGTTTCAGGATATTAGTGGGGAAAATAAATCCTCAAAATTTCATCAATTTATTTGCAACCGTTTTCAAGTTATCGTGTTCACAAAAAAGTGTGACATCCACACATTCACACACACACACACACACACATCCACACACACACATCCGGACAATTGCTTAAAACATTGTATTAGACATTTTTAAATTGAGGAAGGTTCAATTAAATGAATTAAAAAATTTTGGAAAGTGTTACCATTACAAAGCTTCCTCTATGAGGAAGCAAAATTATGAAATTTTGTAGATACTAAAGAAATCTTATACTTTCCTGTAGAAATTTTCTTCTTGCATACGATTTGATAGAGTCTTAGCAACAATATGATAGCAAAAAGTATAATATTTCTGAAAAATGTATAAAAAATTATAAAATTTGATTGATTCTAGAGAAATCGTATACTTTCCTATAAAAATTTTCTCATAGCGTAATATTTGTTAGGGTTTTAATAATAATATCTTCGTAGAGAAGTATAAGATTTCTGAAAAAAATTATAGAAAATTATGAAATTTTATAGATTTTAGGGAAATTTTATACTTTCCTACCAACATTTTCTCAATGCAAAAGATTTGAAGAGTTTTAATAGGAAAAATATGAAATTTCTGCAAAAAGTATGGAAAATTATGAGATTTGATAGACTCTAGATTCTAGAGAAATCGAAATGTCCTATCAAAATGTTCTCATTGCATGACACTCGATAGTTTTAATAGCAATATCTTGGTAGAAAAGTATAAAATTTTTGATAAAAGTATAGAAAATTATTCAATGTTATAGATGTACTAGAGAAATGTTATGCATTCCTATAAAAAATATTCTCATTGTACAAGATTTGATAATTTTGAGAATTTGAGAACAATACCTTGGTAGAAAAGTGTAAGATTTCTAAAAAAAGGATATAAAATTGTGAAATTTTGTAGACGCTAGAGCAATTGTATGCTTTCTTATCAAAATGTTTTCATTGCATGAAATTTGATAGAGTTTTCATAAAAATGTCTTTGTGAAAAAAATAAGATTTCTGAAAAAAGTATAGAAAATTATTAAATTTGATAGATTCTAGAGAAATACTATACTTCCTTATCGAAATTTTCTCATTGCATAAGATGGTTAGAGTTTTAGTAACAATATCTTGGTAGACAAGTATAAAATTTCTAAACAAAGTATAGACATTTTTGAAATTTTATAGATTCTAAAGAATTCTTATACTTTCCTATCAACATTTTCTCAATGCATAAAATTTGATAGAGTTTTAAAAACAATATCTTCGTAGAGATGTACAAGATTTCTGAAAAAAGTATAGAAATTTTTGTAATTTTATAAATAATAGAGAAATCTCATGGCTTCCTATTAAAATTTGGTAATTGCATACGATTTGATAGAGTATTAGCAACAATATCTTAGTAGAAAAGCATAAGATTCCTGCAAAAGGGTATAGAAAATAATGAAATTTGGTAAATACTAGAGAAATCCAATACTTTTCCATCAAAATGTTCTCATTAAATAAGATTTGAATAACAATATCTTGGTAGAAAAGTATAAGATCTCGGAAAAAAGTGTAGAAAATGAACAAATTTGATCATTTCTAGAGAAATCTTATACTTTCCTATTAAAGTGTTCTCATTGCATAAGATTTAATAGTTTTCATAACAATATTTTGGTGGAAAAGTTTAAGATTTCTAAAAAAAGTATTGAAAATTATGAAATTTTATAGATTATACCAAAGGAATCTTATACTTTCCTATTAAAATTTTCTTTTTGCATACGATTTGATACAGTCTTAGCAACAATATTTGATAGATTCTAGAGAAATCTTATACTTTTCTATCCAAATTCACCCACTGCATAAAAACAGAGATTTAATAACAATATCTTGTTAGAAATGTATAAGATTTCTGGAAAAAAGTATAGAAAATTATGAAATTTGATAGAGAAATCTTTTACTTCCCTATCAAAATTTTGTCATTGCCTAAGGTTTGCAGAGTTTTAATAACAAAACATCTTGTTGGAGAAGTATAAGATTTATGAAGGAAGGCTAGTATAGGAAATTGTGAAATTTGGTAGGCAACAAAAAACTGTTCATGGAAAAAGTATAAGATTTTTCGATAGATTTATATGAAAACTTCCAATTTGTCAACAAATGTTAGTTATAGAAATTGATTGCCTTTTTAGCCTGACATCGTGAGACATTCCCGATAAACATGATTAATTGATTACTCACTTTGATAGACTTTCTGATAATTTTGATTAAATTCAAAATGACAAAGTTTAGAAATAATTTGTTTAATTACATCCGAGAACCGAGCGTTTACAGGAAGTTCAGTATATTTTTTATTTTAATAAATTTTGTTTAATTCATGAATTTATCTAAATAAAAGTCATTTAATAGACCTTTGTGAAATAAAATCCGAGAACATAGCATTCAGAGGAAAAATAAAATTTTTTCAATTTCAAAAAGTTTTGTTTATTTATAGCAACATTTAGTTTGGAATAAAGGACTAAGTAAATAAGTTCCATTTTATTTATTTTCCACTGAATTTATATTCCAAAAAAAGTACAAGACATATGTATTGTGAACTTTGTTGGTACCTAATTCCTTTCTCAGCAATACTTTTTCGGTACTTTTTTTGACTCGGCTTTCGAATCGTTTTAGAGAAAACTTTTAGGGTTTTCACTAGAGTAGAAGTCGAAATAAAGAGAATGTTTGAGATTAAAGTGTAGAGTTCAGCGAAGTGGAGTTTGGTTTCCGGAAACCATACCGGAAACTTTGATCCTCTAGTCGAAGTGCCTGGAGTCTTTGGCACTTTGGTCAGTTGATGGTTTGCTCCTTGAAGTACAGAGGTTTGGCGTTATTAAGGATCTCTTGTGGATAGAATGTCTGAGGGGAAGAGCCAGGGTGTTGAGCAATGACCGATGCAATGTTGGGAGTCAAAGACCAACGGGCAATGTTGATGAAACCACAATGACATAATATTATGCGAAACCCGTGTGGTAATAATCACAGGCTTGTAGAAGGCGTACGATCCTTCCTTTTGCGGTACAAAAATTTTTATCCTGCACTTCGATCAGCACACCTTGTGAAAAGATGAATTCAATCCTGATGAGTATGATTTTCTCACTTTCAAAAAATA
>CAKNYM010023845.1:0-20219 GCA_932195095.1 Andricus curvator
GTCAACGACGAAACTTTAGTTCATAGCTTTACCGATAGTTGCGCTGACTCGAGGTTGTGAATACGCCTTCATGCGAGCACCCTTCGAGTTCACGGTCTTGGTGCGTCGCATGGAGACGTTCACTTACGTTCTTGGTCTGGGAATGGCGACACGTGCCACGTGAGCCGATTATTTACATTCTGCCAACTCACTATTCCTCGGATATATTTTGAATGGGACATCAGATTACATGTGTGATTCGCTAATTTTTTCTGGATTAACTGGATTTAAAAACTGATTTTTTTTGTACGAACTGGGAACTCCAAGGATGTCTGAGGTAAATTTTCTCTTTTATTTCTCGGCGAGCGACGCAACGGGCGAATCGGACCACTGAGATGGAGGATTTCAGGTTTGATTCGAACCGATGCCTCGCTGGCCGCTTCCGGGAGTGCTTTCTATTCTATTCTATTATTCTATTCTTTCTATTCTATTTCTATTCCTTTCTTTTTCGCTTTGTTTTTTTTTTTGTAAAATAGTAGTAGAGTCAGTGCTTAGGGCCTTTCGCGTTCTAATTCATCGTGGGTTCGCTTCTTTCGTAAAATGGCGTGTCACGGGATTTTTCTTGCCATCGGCCACGTGGTCGCATTAGTTCTTTAAGGGATTAGTACTTGCTTGTTTATCAAAAGGGGAAAACAAATGTAAATTCCGTTCCCTCTTCTGAATAAAAATTCGATTTAACCAAAAACTTGTTGAGATTGGCCGTTGCGTTTTTTTTTAAGAACCACCCCTGTGATTTCTTGCTCTTCTAGCTTTTCTTTCTTCTAGGCTTTCAGGTTTCATATAAAATCTTGCATTTTTATATACTTTGAGAAATTTGGCGGGTCATCGAGTGTATTTTACTTTTATCTCGCTCAAGGGTCCTGGCTGGCGCCCAGGTTTGCAAATAAACCATATACGTATACCCATGTATATACTTTTATAGGTACGTATATACATGTGTATACTACACGAATACCGAACTGCCATTGACGAGGTGGAATAAACCATCTATCGCACGATATAATCGCGATATACAAATAAATTTTTTATACGTTGGCACTTCACCTTAAAAACAAAAAATGTAATCTGGAACTGAAAAGAAACTTTATCTTTGCACAGAATTTAACTGACACGAAAAATCTAATTTTAATGAAAGAGAAAACACTTCACACAAAATTCAGTTGACCCTTTCAGGTCCTTTAAAAGTTTAAGTCCTCTGCGATTATTTAACTTAAGATTGATGATTACTTTTCTGTCTCAACATCCCTTGGTATTTGGGTCATTGGGCCTCGATCGTTTGGTGCTGGCTTTGATTTGAAGGGCAACTCTGCCATTCCGCCCTCTTGTCCGCATACTCCGTAGATATTTCTTAAAAATTCTGATGAATCCGTGTACCTCTCTGGTGGTGTTCCTTTGTTGGATCTTTCAGATCTTCTTGGTGATCTGGACCCTGCCTGCTACTTTCTTCCGCTTCTGGTGCGATGTCTTCGTCTTCCTATGTATAGGAATCCCTCGCTGAATCCTCATCATCGTTTCCTTTTTCTTTTGCCTTTTGAGACTGTTCTGTAGATTCGAAAACTACCTCTACGTTTACGAATTTTCTTGAATCTCTTGTTTTAATTGCAGTTCCGACGTTGTTTATAATTTCAGGTACTCGATGCTTGGGCTGCTTGCTCCCCGACCGTTCCTCGCACTCGCCGCACCTACGCTTTGAGTAATTTATTGCCCTTACCGTGTTGAATAGTTTTAACTCGTAGGGTTGGGATGATGCTAAAACTGCAGTCGCCTTTACTTGACCGTCCTTGAGACTAACGACGTTACAATTGTTACCCTCGAACTGCACACTAAAACCATTCCCGGCTAACTTCCCTACGGACAATAAGTTTGAGCTTAGTGTGGGTACGTATTACACGTTTTTCACTTTCACGGTCACTGCATGACCTTTAACTATAAACTTTATGGTTCCTGATCCGACCCCTTGAATTTCAGCAAATTCTTTATCATCTGCGAAACGTACCGTACCTTTACTTTCTGAGTCGATTTCCTCGAAGAAATCCTTATGGTTGGTCATGTGGCTTGTTGCCCCGGAATCCATAATCCAAAACCTTCTTTCCTTCTTGAGCCTTTACTTTTCTAACTTTTGAGCATACCTCTTCTGTTTGCTTTGAATCCTTATACTCCCTTGTTGTGAAAGCTAGTTCTTCGCGTTAATCCTTGAGACATTGTGTGGCTGTACTAACTTTCTCCTGCTTTTTATTCCAGGCTTGATACTTTTCACAGTCCCTTTCATAATGCCCTGTCTTCTTACAGAAAAAGCATTTCATTTGAATATTTATGCGTGCTTGAGCCTTCATCGCAGCTTCTCCTTGATGTCCGGTCATGTCGTTGATTGCCATTTTATTCTTGCGTCTCCTGTATTCGTCGATCAACTTGCTTTTTACTAAAGATGCCGTAAGACCTTCAGTTCCACTTTCCTAAGTGGTGACCAAAGTTTCATATGATTCTGGCAAGCTTTCCAACAACATAGCCGCTGCAAACTTATCCCTGATTTCTTCTCCAAGAGCTGTCACTCGGTTGAATGTGTCCTGCATTTTGTTCACATGGTCCTCCATATCACCGTCTTCCGCTAATCGCATTCTGCATAGAACTCTGTATAAATGGACTATACTGGCCTATGATGATTTCTGGTGCTAGTCTACCAATGATTTCCAGGCTTCTCTCGCACTGGTTGCGCTGACTAACCTTTCATGACCTGCTAATGACGATTTATAAATTATCAAAAAAATGGTTTGTTTTGTTGGGAATACAACATTACTGTATTTAATGTAATTCTTGACATATTGAAAAAAAAGTTTATTTTGTTTATATGAAGATTTTAAAAAAATATTTGGAATACAGAGTTACCGTATCTGACGAAATTGTTTACGTCTTCCAGACGCATTAACTGACCTATTGACGAATCTCTCGTGATCTTTATTTCGAACTAAAACAAAAAATAATTTAATTTTTTTATGCGAGGAACACGTTTAGGATCATGAAGATACAACATTGGTGTATTTTATGTAAATGAAATCCAATTTTCTTCCAATTCAACGTTAATCTCTTCCAATTTTATTGGTCAAAAAAAAATGTCAACCAAAGTCCAATTCGATTAAAACTCAGGCAGAAAAATTATAAATATTGTGAAATATTATACATAATTTTTTCCACTATCTATAAACTATACATAATTTTTCTGCCTGCGAAGATTCCTTCGAGACTTATCTTCTCCACGCAATGCACAGTACACAGTACTCTATTGTTTGCTAAATGGTCCTGACATTAACATTTTCTAATATGAAATTAATCTTAGTAATTTTAATATTTTTAAGAACAGTCAAAATGAATTCTAATTTTTAGAAAGTTGAAAAAATTGTTCAAAAGAATCTATATTTGTATGGCCAGCTCTGCTCTTGCTCGATTTGAGGTTTCCTTGGCCACCTATAGTCTATACCCCTACTCCGTTAGAATTATCAATTTGAACCAGCACTAACTGTTCTGGTTATGTCCGGTATTTTTTCACAAATAACAGGAAGCGATCACAGCACCGCCTTGATACCCAATCCTAATATACGTATACCAATGAGAATTCTGTTGTATAAATGCACTTTTCTGTTTTAATAACGGATTTAAAAAATCTATGAACATAAGTTCATTTTTACATAGATTTGTATACTAACCGATACGCTCAATATTTCAGTGCCGTTTTATTTATAAATAAGTATTTGTTTATAGCCGTATGTCCGCTGTACAGGCTAATAAACGGAATCAAAATTGAAAAATTTGTAGAGAATGATAATCAAACCCAATTATGATTCAATCCTTAAACTAGGACAGAAAAATAAAATGGTTCGTCAATGAAAGTCAACTCAATGAGAACTCTACAATTAACTCTTCACTGTCAAGCTGCTCCCACCCACCTCCCCCTTTCGTTAAAGCAGCCCGCCCATTTGCAGAAATATATCCTGGTAACTCACACTTTTGTAGCCTTAATTTCGAATAAATATAACAAAGGAACATTCGTGGTATTTCGATAAAACTTCTCTGTTGATTCATAATTAAATATCCCTAGAGAGAGATTTATATTGAGGAGAGTGGTCATCACTGAGTCGATGTATACAGTGGGTCTCTTTAATTATTTGAGAAAGCGGCAAAGCAATTCGTTTCAAATTACAGGGATAAATAAAATGCATGCTTGCACTCTGTCCGAAAACTTGAGTTATGTTAATAAAAAGGTAGTGTCTATACGTCCAAACACAATCAATACCTAGAACACATACTATCTGCGGGAACAGCGTATCTATACAGACATAATGCGACCCTGAGAGTGCTTTATTACAATCTCTGTCGCTCTTACGGTGTTGGCCGCGACCCTGCTCTGCAGAACGCAAACAAATAGAAATACATAAATAATTACTGGAATAATTATTTATGTGTTTATGTTTGTTTTTCTATTGGTTTTTTCATAAAAACGTGTTTTAAGGAAAAACCATAGATAATGGAAATATGTCTGAAAGCAGTTTTTATTTAAATCTTGTAATCATTTTTACAAATAAAAGTTCGTAAATAAAATATTCGTATACATTGTAAGAATAAATATACTTCCTTCGTTGTCACTAATGTTCGTGAATTTTCTACACTTAGTTATGTTAAATATATTGAATTTAGAAAAAATGTATGAAGGTTTTGTTCCAAATTTTTTTTTTTGCAATTAGGTTGAAAAGCAAGGAAAAGTTTTTATCAAAAAGGAACTGTAATATGTAAAAATAAAAAGGTTTCAAATTTCATTCTCTACACAAGGTGTCCAGCGATTCTTAGGAATAAAAATAAAGGACATTTGCAGGTTTTCCAGGTCAATAAATCAAGTTGTCAGTAACAAATTTTAGGTAATTAATATTCAAATCTTTTAAAATCTTAAAAATGTTTGAAATCTTTGTGAAATTTTTTGAAAATCATTTCAAATCTTTTGAAATCTTCTGAAATCGTTTTAAATCTGTGGAATCTTTGACATCCGATGTACTCGCCTTTGTGAAATCCTTTAAATCTTTGAAATCCTTGAAGTCTTTTGAAATCTTTGTGAAATATTTTTAATCATCTAAAATCTTTTGCAATCATCTAAACTATTTGAAATCTTTGTGGAGTCTTTTAAAACCATTTGAAATCTTCTAAATATTTTTAAATCTTTTAAATATTTGAAATTTGATGTACGTGCCTTTGTGAAAGCTTTGAAATATTTTTGAATCTTTTGAAATCCTTCGCTGGACAAACTGTTACATGTGTTTTTTTCTGTGTGTTTTATTATAAATTATGTAGTTGACGTCTGTAAAAATATTGGAAATTATAAATATGAATAATATGTATGTACATTAATGTTGAAACCTTTATATGCAATGCCACGAAAGTTTTTAAGGTAAAAGTAAAATTGCAAAATAGTTAACATTGTGTGAGTACTTAAGAATAAGATTGTTTTTTGGAATCGTTTTTACATTTTAACTCAAAGATTTTGAGTTTGCATTCGTACATAGCAATTTTAAATCTTTTTTTTTATACATCAACGTTTATATCGATAAAATTATTTTCTCCGATTAAAGGAGCAAAAGTATAAATTGTGCGCATTTATTTATTGAAATTAATATTACTATAAAATATGTAAAGACTGTTCCTCGATTTTCGTTATTTTCTTCTTCAAAACCTTGAGAACCTTTTTTTAAAAAAAGAGAAATGTTAAGCATAGAATTCACTCCCAGATTGTTATTTACGGAGAAGATGCTACATTTTGAGTCAACGATTTGACTTTAATTTTGCATTGTAACACGGAAATTGCAGCAGTCATGTGCTTTATATTTATGTGCTTTTTTCTCAAGTGCTGTCAAATTGTGTTGCCTCGTGTTCATTTTCCAAGATAATGAACTCCACATTGCTGAAGTCGATTTCTTCGTCCAATTAATCGAGTTCAACTTCAGGGATGTGGAGTGCAACTTCTTAGACTTCCGAATCCTCTATTGAAACTTCGGATTGAACTGTCGTTGCGTGAAGCACAAGTTCTTTCGCTTGGGGTTGGATTGGTACTTCCGGTACATTTTTTTTACATTTTTTCGCTTCTATTTCCGGTACGTTAATTTTTGCTTGCTTCGGTTCGGTTGTGGGCAAAGGTCTTTTATCTTTACGTATGGTTTTTAAGAAGCACTGATAAGCAAGTTTGACAGGTAAACTCAGTCGATTAGGATTTTTAGGCACAATACGCCCTTTCAAAACTCTGTTAATACAGGTTAAAACAGCTTGCGCATACATCTGAACGCACAGAGTTTGGAAATTTTTCACAACATCTTTTTTGTGATCAACGCACATGAAGAAGTTAAAGTTTATCCTGCTCTGAAGTATGCTTTCAGATTTACGTCCCAACTTGGTGTGCGAGATACTGCTGGTGAAAATTTGACCCAGAAGACGTTTGGCAAGCTAATGCACGTCCCGAAAAACAGTTCCTTTACTCCTCAATGATGACTTTTTTTGGAATGCACTTACACAGCCACAGCATGATTTAATTGAAGGCAGTCGGCTTTGCAACGCTTTAATTAAGTCACCAGAGTGACTATGCATGCTACTGTTCTCTGATATTTTACGTTGCTCGTCACTTTCATTTAAATCATGGCTCTCATCTTCCAGGACTAATTCCTCGTCATCCACCTCGTCTGGTAAATATTGCGTTCCTGAAAGCAAACTTTTACAATCAGACAGGATAAACTCCCCGCTGTCTTGTTCACAATTAAAACCCGGCGAGTGCTTAGAGGTTAAACTAGTTATTAACAGTGATTTAAATATAGCCCCTAATTGATTTCAGGATGAACAAACCGCATGATTTTCAATTGTCGCCTCGCGTTCTTAAAAAATTCGTTGCGGTGATACCCTTCATACCAAGGAATGCGTTTAGGGTGCTTGTCTCCAGAACTAACGCCATTCATCCCGTCTCCGATAGTGTTCATCAACTGAAATACGAAGGCTGTATTACTCCCCGAAGGTGGCACCGTTAGAGGTCCAATGTTAGTATGAATCGTTCCTCAAAAAGGCAAAAAAGTGAAGGATATTAAGGATGGAAAACTTATTTCAAATCGGAGAGACTGCGAAAAATGTTGTTTATCAATTGAAAATAATCAAATAAAAAATGGAATGAAATTGAGAAATAAGAGATAGTAAAAAGTTTGCAATGGACAAAAGGGCAACGCTTTTTTCTTTAATTTTGAAACATATCTAAAAGATATATTTATTACATAAACATATCACTGAATTTACTTCACAATAGTACATTGAACAAAAAATTATTCTTACCTGCTTTCGCTAGGAGGTCGACAAAACGAAACATTTTACCGTTGAAGACTTGCATCATAAGCTTCACTCTCATTTTCTTAATTTTATCTATGTAGATGTGCTGCTCCGTCAAATCGGTCATATTTCTTTCCAAAAAGTCCGAGTAAATGTCAACTTCATATGCCGTGACAATGTGTTCCCAGGAGGCAAACTTTCTGTCCTTTAAATTCGGTTCATCGACATCAATTTCAATATCTTTGTTTAAAAAATTATTCCGTACACACTTCAATAAGTGGGGCGGATCCTACAAAGGAACAATTTCGACTTCGTCAATGAGGATCGTCCAATCTGTAAAAAAGCATACTCTGATTATTGAAATAAAAGTACTTGAAAAATAATGAAGCTAGTAACATAAGAAAAAACGTACACTTCTCAATTCTTTTCTCTTCTCGAATTTTATCAGTTTCTGCCTGCAAGGACTTGATAGCCTTCATATAGGAGGAGCCCTGGTCACAAACAGTTGCTGCGACTACGAAACGTGCTTCTGTGACAGCTCGTACAACCTCTTTAATTGAACACGTCAGTTGTTCATGGGTTGTCTGTCCAGCGCAAAAGATGTACATTAGTGGGATTTTCCAACCGCTCTTGATTCCCCGCAGCATGAAAACTAATGCGTGATCCGCATATTTGCACGTTCGTTTAGAACCCCAATCCTCAAGGCCTTCAACTTTGTCCCTTTCTGCACAATACTGCACGTGAAGCCTCAGGGCAACTTCATCCCACATTAGAACTCCAAGTCATCCGTAATTCGTTCGGCTGCTTCTTTTAAACAATTTTTTATTGTTGTCGTCCCTCCACAATCCAAGCGAATTTTATTTAGAACTTGTCGAACTCTCCTTGTTGTAGGAAGTGGCAAGAAACCACACAGGTATCGATATACAGCTGCCGATCTCTTATAAATTGATAGATATAAAAGTCTTTCCTTTTTTCGGCTTATTAGCGGTGCGAGGTATCATACTAATGAATTGTTGCTGAAGTGTACTAAGATTTTGTAAGTGCCCGTCGAACTCAGCTGCCTCCACATTTTCAGACAGTTTCTGTAGCCGCTGTGCATACCTATATAAATTATAGGTATGCGGGTTAAATGTTTAAATTTTTCACGTCGTATCAGTGAAAATTGTTTTGTTCCAATGTTTCATTTATCACGATGTATTTGGTTTATTTATTTAGAGTTTATTTTTCGTAATTCCGTACTATTTATAAATAAAAATTATTTCAATTTTACTTGAAAGTACTATACTTTAAAATAGAAGAGACTTTTCAAATTGATGTTTTTAGGTAGAAAATTAATGTTGTTGGTTGAAAAATCATCTTCTTGGTGAATATAATTTTTTTTGGTTCAAAAGTAATTTGTTTAGCTGAAAATCCATCTCTGGTAGAAAATGAAACTATTTTGTTAAAAATTTGTTACTTCGTTGAGGATTAATTTGCAATTAACAAGGGAAAATTTTCACCAAGAATAAATTAGTTACATTTTCAATTTAAAAAATTTATTCTTAACCAAATAACGAATTTTCAAGAAAATCATTAAATTTTCTACCCCAGATAAAATTTCAGTAAAGTTTTAACAAAATACATAACTTTTGAAATAATTAATTTAATTTTCAACAGAATAGTTCAGATTTAAAATTAAAAAATAAATATACATGAATGTTTAACTAAAAAAGATGAATAAAGATCAATTTTCAACTAAAAATAGAGTAGTAAAATTTGCAGTTATAAAAATAAATTTTCATCTGAGAAACAAGAATTTTTCAATAAATAGTTACATTTTTAACCAAAGAAATGATTTTTCATCAAAAACGATCAAATCTTCAACCAAAGAAGTAACTTTTTAACCAAAATGTTGATTTTTCTACAGAGAAAAATAAATTTAACCCACAGAGGTGAATCGTGAATGAAACATTTAGTAGCTGATATTTTAACTAAATAGTATTTTAATGTTAGATAAAAAACAGTTAAATTCGACCGAAAAGTAGTTGTCTACTTCTGTAGTTGTCGAGCTCCTTCCTAGCTTCTAATACATGCTCGTACATTTTTCCTGTACTCTCATCTAGATCATTAAATTTTTTCTTTTCAACACGAGACGCTTACAAGCCCTGGATTTGAGCCTTGATTTTTCCAACTGATTCTACTCCTGTTTCTGTAGACTCATTCTCATGTACCGCCTCATCGGTCGACGGTACCGTAAAATCTTGTACACTTTCGCTCTCCAAATTTTGAATACAATGAAGCGCAGGAAGTTTGTTGTCGCTTTCACCGATCTGAGATGCACCTGAATTTACATCTTCTGCTGTTTCCGGAAATGAACACGTTCTTTCTCACAATTTACACTGGATAAGTTTGACGTTGACGGAACACTAGAATCTTTCTCACAATTTACACTTGATAAATTTGACGTTGACGGAACACTGGAATCACTCGACTCAGCACATCTAACAAGAGGGCTTTTCCTATAAAAAACACTTCCTGGTGACTTGGAATTCCAATTCCTAAACGTGATAGGAGAGAAATTTCCTGTTGACCGGCTAACTTTCAGTGATGCATGAGGTACTGCTCCCTCTTTTAGTTTTTTTAGCTGTGTACTGCAACGATAATCATCAGGTCGAAAATGATGACAACAAATTACATATCGGCTCTCAAACACATCTTTATAGGTTAGGTTCTGTAACTTCGGATTACCCGAGGCCTTAACTCACTCAGAACCAGTCTTTTCACAGCGAGTTGATGGACAGTTTAAAACTGAACACCTTTGCTTATCACTTGATTTACTCATTTTTCATAATTCTGATCAGCACAAACAAAAAATTTGACTATATTTGATGTTCGGTAAACAACGAAGGAGTAAGAGAGATAGATCAAAATATGGCCTCTGAGCGACGTGTAGCCGGGAAAGACCTACAGAGCCATCTAACGAGCCCGCAAAACAGGATCAAAATATGTGTCTTCAAGGTCGCCTATACTAGTGACCACAGCCTGACTAGAAGTGTCACATTTTTGGAACTACGATTTTTGGACAGCAATCTCCATTGCACACTCGAGGCCTGACATCGTGCTCCAAGACTTCGATAAACGAACTATATTCGTGATCGTATTCTCGGCTCCAACCGACTACAATATCACTCCCAAGGAGAAGGAAAAAGAGGAGGCGTATCGAGACCTGAAAAGGGAGCTGCAACGACTGTACCCAAAGTACTCGGTAAAAGTAATTGAACGGTCCGGGAACATAAGGTAATAATAGTATAATATACATAAAGGGCTAACCCTCAAGCCACGCCTACATTCGTGCTGCATTTGAAATACGACCAAGTTTGTGGATCTCATAAGACTCGCAAATAAAAAATTGTTTTTCGATCAAAAATTTTTAAAAAGTGTATGATTATTGTAGGTTCTCGCGACGCTTGACACTAATTTTCATTTTTCTCCGCGAAAAATTGACTTGGGGGAATGATTTTTTTTAAACTGCTTCAAAAACTCTCTGTAATAATAAGCGCAAAAACGTGTTCGTAGTGTCTAATAAAATTATTAAAAACCAGGATATCAAAAATTAAAAGCCACTTCAATCTGCTGTTAAAAACAAACTCGTATGTTTATTTTTTTAATTTGATATTTCACAACACTCCCACTCTTTGTTTCCAGACCTGAAGGAATACAGAGAAAATTTATATTTCTGCAAAATTTATCACGAGACAAAGGTTTTGTAAAGATATCAGCTAACTTTTCTTCTGTCCTACCATAAGGTATCATTCATAAACTACGTTACGCGCTTTTCTTTTGTTTGAATAAATTTAAGAACATAATTTCCGTGAAGTGAAAAAGGATACAATGATGAAAAGAAAAGAAAAAAGCGTAACGTAGTATATGAACGATCCCTAAGTTACACTGATAGATTTATTTTCGAGATGTTCTCGGGTTCGCTTATGGTGTATAGTATTTTTAACAAGGCGTATAGCACTCTGGTTGTCTACTAGTAGTTCCGTTCGTTCTTCTATGATGACATTCAATTCTTGAAGAAGTGTTCGCAATCAAATTACTTCTTGTGAAGCATCACTCTGCTTCAGTAGTCGATCGTGTGACACACTTCTGTCTATGTGAAGTCCATGTGATTGGACCACCAGCCATAAATGTCACGTAACGTGTAGTTGAACGGCGAGTGTCTAGATCACCAGAAAAATCTGCATCAGAGTAGGCTAAAAGATTAACTTGATTTTAACTGTACTTGATGCCAAAATCTTTAGATCCATGTAAGTACTTCATTATGCGTTTTACTGCAATCCAGTGTACCTAACCATGATTAGATAAGAAACGACTAACTTGACTAACAGTGTACATAATATCTGAACGCGATATTAATGCTGTAAACATTAAGCTGCCAACTGTTTCACGAAAAGGAACTTTACTCATATCTTTAATTTCATCTTCAGTAACTGGACATTGACCTTAATGTAAAGCATCATTCGAATCAGCTGGCGTAGTGCTTGATTTACAATCTTGCATATTAAATTTCTCTAAAATACGTGTGATGTATCCTTTTTGACTGATAAAGATACTTTTGTCTTCCCTATTACGAGTGATTTCCAGACCAACGATGCAATTTCCGCTGCTAATCTTAATTCCGAAATGAGCACCTAATTCTTTCAAGATCAAGTCAATTATATTACTTTTACGACACATTAAGAGACCATCATCAACGTACAGCAGAAGGAAGACTTCTTCTTCTTGAAGGTTTGCACGGAAGACACATTTGTCAGCTTCCAATTGTTTAAAATTAAATTTGGTAAGAAACTCCACAAATTTCGTATTCCAGCAACGTGGCGCCTGCTTTAGACCATACAAACTTCTTTGTAATCTACACACTAAATCAGGATTTAGATTACTGTAACCTTCTAGTTGCTTCAGGTAGATTTCTACACTTAAATCTCCATTAATAAACGCCTTCTTCACATCAAATAGTTTGATTTCAAGATCCTTCACTGCTGCTAGAGAGAGAAGCACACCAATTGAGTCATTTCTGACTACAGGTGAAAAGGTCTCCTTGTAATAAATTCCTTCTTTTTGAGAAAATCCCTGTGGACATAACCTGCCCTTAAATCGCTCAATAGTACCATCTGGGTTATGCTTTAACCTAAAAATCCATTTGCAGCCTATTGCTCGACGACCTTTTAGTAATGGCTCCAATTTCCGCGTTTCATTTTCAATTAATGAAGCCATTTCTTGTTCCATAGCTTGACGCCATTGATCAGCGTGTGCACTTTCCATTGCTTCGTTAAATGTTTGAGGTTCATCTATGGTAGCTATACAAGCAACGCATCCATATCAATCTGGTCCTTGAAGTGACGCACGATCTCTCAGTTTTAGTATCTGTTTATCAATTTGTGACTCTAATGTTGTATCGAGTTGAATTTCTCGATCATTTTCAGAGATTTGTTCTTCTTCTGATTCTGCTTCTGGAGGATAAACATGTCCTGATTGGTCAAAAATTCCTCTTCTTGATTAGCTTCCTCCGCTGGATTCATTAATTTAGTTTCTCACTCTAAATAAATTGATATAAAATTTGATACACCATTATTTAAATCTCTTTTAGTTGTATCTTCTTTAAAGACAACGTCCCGTGCTACTGTAATCTTTTTCGTATGTACATCACACAGCCTGTAATTAGAGCTATAGCCTTCGTATCGTACCAGGTACATCTTCTTCGATTTGCATTAAACATGGTCCTAAATTTCTTTGGAATGTGTACATATGCTAGTGATTCAAATCTTCGCACGTGAGTAAGACTCAATTCCTTTCGAAACCGTAAAGTGTTTTCTCGTTGTTCGGTTTGCAAGGTCGTCGATTCAAAAGATAAACAGCTGTACTAACTGCTTCTGCCCAAAGATTTGAAGAATGATCAGTAGTCAGAATCATAGTTCTAGCAGTGTGAACCATGATTCTAAGTTCACACCCTGCTCTTCCATTTTGTTCCAGCGTATACGGAGTACTTGTCTCATGGATGATTCCATTCTCCTTGAACTAACTGTGTATTTGATCATTATCAAATTCTTTGCCATTATCGCTTCGAAAAATTTTAAGCTTTTTACCAGTTTGAGTTTCAATCAATTTCTTACATTCAAGAAACTTAGGAAATATTTCACTTTTATGCTTCATGAAGTAGACGAAACCATATGAAGTATTAGCATCTTTAAAATCTACGAAATAGTCTGCCCCACCTAATGAAGTTTCAGACATCTTTCCACCTACATCAGAATCAAGGTACTCACCGGGTTTCTGTGCTCGTTGCTGGGTATTAATTTTAAATGACTTTCGATGTTGTTTACCATATTGACAGTCTTCACCAAACAATCCATCCAGATTTCTAATTTTCAGTCCAGGTATTTGTCCTTTGTCAGCCATTTCTTTCAAGTCATGAAAATTTATATGACCTAGCCTTGCGTGCCAGAGAATAACAGGATCCATTGATGAAATATTTGCTTGTTCGTCTTTAACTATTTTGAAAAGCATCTTAAAACACTGATTTGATTGTTTAATACCTGTAGCAACTAATCCTCCATTGTGTACTTCAACCTTGGTGGCATCACATGTAACCTTCAAATTCATAGATGTTACTGCTCCCACTGAAAATAAATTCTTTTTCAGTTTTGGCACATAAAGCACATTCTGAAGTGTTCGCGGTTCCCAATGACCATTAACCATAGCCATACGCTCAATTGAACCAACCCCTTCAGCATGTATAAATGAATCGTCCCCAATTTGAACAATATCCCTATCTACAGATTTCAAAGTACTAAACCAGTCCTGATGTGAAGTCATGTGCTTCGATGCAGCACTATCAACTAACCAGTCATCTTCACATCCTGTTGCAGCAATATTCTTGAGGTCAGCACTTAAAGCCTGATAATGGGACCCCTGCTTACTACTTTGATTACTATTACTTACTGCATCTCCTAACCTTTTCCGACATTCTGATTTGAAGTGTCCATTCTTGTGGCAATAATCACATTCAATATTCTTCTGACTGTTAGATTTTCCATTGGAATTGTTACTGTTATTACCTAAATTAGCCTGATGTTAAAACTTTTTGCACTAATTTTAACTGCTGAAAATGCAGTTGCCGCATCATCAGCTTGTGTTAAACGAAGCTCTTCCTTCAGCAATCTTGCAGTTTAATTTTCAATCGTTTGCTTCGTTTCATCGTACGAATCCCAAGCTGTAATAAATCCACCATACTTGGCTGGCAGACTACCTAGAACCTTGGCAACTTTATCAATATCATTGACTTCTTCTCCAACATCAGCAAGTGCTTGTGACATTGACTCAATTTTACTGATATGATGGGCAATATTATCAGCATTTAAACCATCCCATTCTTTTCGATCATTACCTTCTGCTGCAGGGCGTACTGATGTTCCATTAATAAGATCTATCAAACCTTCTGATCGAAAAATTATCTCCATTTGAAACTTTCATAGCTGGAAATTCTTCCCATCCAACTTGTGGATTTGAAAACTTTTTATTTTGTACATTCTATAAATTCCTCACTGATCCGGATACTTCTTTTGACAACTAAACCGTAAAGCAAACCTGGATGTGACAAGAACAATCAGATACAAATTCTTACGTGAAAACGTAGCCGTGCTTATTTGATTGAATAATCCTTTTTCTTTTTGCCGCATATACTGGGCCGATAACCTAATAAATTTATTATTGAAAAACCAGAATATTCAAAATTAAAAGCCACTTCAATCTGCTGGAAAAACAAACTCTTAGGTTTATTTTTTTTATTTGATAGAAGAAAAACGATAAGAGTATGAAGTTGATCACAAAACATTTGAATATACAACAATAATCGAACAGAGCAAATTTGAATAGGGGAGACCGGGGCGAGATGAGCATACGGGGTCAAATGAGACACTGCATTTTCTCTCAAAATATGTGATTTTTGTTGCTGTTCTTTTCGGAAATAATAGTAATAATGATTTTCTAATTACTCGGAAAAAGATAAAAATTAAATAGAGTAGATAAAGTAAAAATAAAAATGATTAAAATTTCAAAACCTGAATCCTGTTATTCTACGATATCATAGAACGAAAGGAAATGATTGAAAATAATAGACAATATTTTTAAACTAAAGTTTGTCGTGAAGTTTATTTACCGAACTTGAATGTACTAACGCATTTATACAGAAATAATTAATAAAAACAGGTAATATTGAAGTTTTAATCATAATTTTGATTTGGGGCGGAATGAGCCGGGTTCATGGGGTGAGATGAGACGCTCTTGTCATGTTTGTCATAACCTCTTTATGGAGCTGGCAGAAAAGTTTTTGTTTGCAAGATGTAAGTAGTTTTGAGTGGAATTTTCGAAAATATATAAAGATTCAAAACAGAGTTGCAATATAGTCCGGGGAAATTAGACTTTTTTCCAGAAAAAAAAGGTAAAGTTTTTTTTTCTTCATGATCATATCCCTGACGGCATGAGAAATGAATACCAAAAAAGTTCCCCATCGGATCGGCGCCGCATACACCCCTAGCCTCGAAAAACATCCCTTAGACGGGTGGTAGCGCTGGTTTTTGGCTATTATATACGAAAGGGTGCGTCGGAGGACAAAAATGAATAGGGGTGAAAATATTTATAATTAAATTTTCAATAAAAAAGGTTTCATACACTTTTGCTGTACAGGCCATAGGTGATGCGTAATCAGCTCCAGGAGTGGGGGGGCTGTTTTGGCGTATGGTGCGAAACGTACTCGCGCGCTTAGTTTTCGGCCCATAACTCATAAACGGGTAGTTTTTGGACAAAAATGCATAGAAGAAAATTTGTAGAGCAGAAAATTTCCTTTTAGGACCAATACATCTTTTTGGATTACATCAATTTGGAAAGTCATTATTAATTAAATGCACGTACAAGCACTGGGATCTCATTTCCACACCACCCCTGAGGTAGAGTTCTTAGTGCGTTTTTTTTATTGTGGTCTCCCCTATAGGCCTATTCCACTGATCATTGGTTAATAATATTACTCGGAATAAAAATTATCTTCTTTTGTTGATACAATTTTAGACATTGTTAGTGCCAGTTGCATATTGTATCATGGGCTTATTTTGAAAGTTTTGACTTTGTGAATGAATATTTCACTCATAATAATGTGCCTAATCTTCAATTATATCTTCTTCGTCATCAGTTATTTCTTCTTCTGCATTAAGACAACCTTGACCTTGGCAATTGAGGCACATGCCTGAACATCGTAGACCAGCTTTTGCGCATCCACATCGCTTTCCACACCCCATTTTGCATGAGCAAACAATCAAATTCATCAAGCTTGCTGGAGCTGGCGCTTCTGTTGGATAAGCTGTTAAACCAGAGTCTCGATAGATGAACAATCTCGGGGGTTGCCTGAAAATATTGCGCAATCTACTTGACTGAGTTAGTAGTACATGCGTCCCTTCAGAGGCGGAGTCGCAACCGTCTCTCGCCCTGCCCCCTGAGAAACTGCGGGGACTAGCAATTCTAGGAATTCATATAACGCGTGCGATCGCGCGTTCAAATAGCGAGACTCTGGTGTACTATTTTTTTCCAACCCCACTCTTCTGGGTCAAGTTCTATCCCTCTCCACATTTGAATTTGATGAAAAGCGCGATAAGAGTGTTGACGAGCAGTGGCACAAGGAGGCGGAAGTCCAGACAATAGGACAGCATGACTGGACTGATTCACAGATTTGTTAAGAGAAACAAATCTATAATTATTCATATTAATTTCAGAGGATGGGGTCTTACACAATGCCAAAATGAAGCGTTCCCCCGCTTCTGCAGCTTCATCATGTGTCGAAACAGGGTTGTTGCAAATCGTCACAATATCTTCAAGTTTTGCCAAGAGTATATCCTTCCTGAGCAAAGTAGTCGTTTTTAGTTTTCCGTACCCAAAGAAAGAGGACGTAGTATCACACCCGCTGAAAGCATGGGCAAATAAAACTGATTCCTTGAAATTTTTCAAGAAACCACAATGTTGCAAGCGTTGTGAACTATGAAGTCGAGATTTAACATTTCCTTACCCTTCTTTTAACAAGAATATATCTTTATCCGCTGGAGAGAGAGCAGTTATTAAAACAAGAAGATCGACATCTTGTCCAACTACAACAGACTTAATATAATCAAACTGTGTTATAGCAGTCTGAACAATTCTTCATAATAAGTTCAGGTATCCATCTTTGCGAATTTCACTCACTCGTCTAAGATTGTCAATTCTACTTTTTAATTCGACTGTCTCACCTACACTCAAACTTTTTTCGCATATAAAACATTTACTTGTTGAAGCCATGATGAATTTCGAAACACAACTGCCTCATACTACTTCAGCATCATTACTGCTTACTCTGTAGAACAAGTGCATAGAGAGGGTCCCTTTCTTGAATATACAGGGTGTAGTATTTATGGGGTTCCGTATGCGAAGAAGAGTTTATCCCGTCAGTTGAGGATGTTTGGGACCCCTAAAAACGAGTTCACCACGTACAAGCCATTCCCACCCGCGGATAGGTCTGGACCCTCGTAAAAAATCTGAAGTGGTCTAGCCTAGCGCGAGTCTAGCCTCTTATCGGCACTCCAACTTTCAATTTTCATGTGATATATTTTTAAATATAAGAGTTCAAGGGCTGAGTAAAGCAATCTCTAACAGAAATAATGAGTTTTATAAGAAAACTTACAAAAGCGATTTTTGAATTGTTATATATTTAACTATGGAATGTTAAATTATATTTTTGAAAGAATTTAATCTTTCGTTTGTAAACCACAATAAAAAAACGCACCAAAAACTTTGCCTTGCAGGTAGTTGGGAATGAGATCCCAGTGCTTGTACGTGCACCTAAAAAATTAATTATGACTTTCCAAATTGATAAACTGCAAAAAAATGTATTGGTCCCAAAAGGAAATTTTTTGCTCTACACATTTTCTTCTATGCATTTTTGTCCAAAAACTACCCGTTTATGAGTTATGGGCCGAAAACTAAGCGCGCGAGTACGTTTCGCACCATACGCCAAAACATCCCCCCACTCCTGGAGCTGATTACGCATCACCTATGGCCTGTACAGCAAAAGTGTATGGAACCTTTTCTATTGTAAATTTTATTATAAATATTTTCACCGCTATTCATTTTTGTCTTCCGACGCACCCTTTCGTATATAATAGCCAAAAACTAGCGGTACTACCCGTCTGAGGGATGTTTTTCGAGGCTAGGGGTGTATGCGGCGCCGATCCGATGGGGAACTTTTTTGGTATTCATTTCTAATGCCTTCAGGGACATGATTGTAAAGAAAAAAAAACTTTACCTTTTTTTTCTGGAAATCGACCTTTTTCGAGCTAATTTCCCCGGACTAATAGTGAAAACTTACAAAAGAAAAACTGACATTTGTGGTTAGAAGAGTCTATGACAGTTATTGTAAAATCTGTTGTATAAAGAAATTCTAGTGTCAGAGCACCTGCAATTGGGTTTGTTTATACATTTTATTTTTTGAGCTGTTTCTTCAGTATATTCTATAAACAGTTTAACAATTATATTTAAAAAATTTCAGAAATATTTTATAAATGAAAAATTTCAAATAAATGTTAATTCAACTTGAAATTAGAAAAGTTATTATATAAAGGAAAAATTTGAATTAATTAACCATTAAATGCATTTATACTGTCAAATATTTATAAAATCCTTCCCCTAAGACCTAAGTAATCAGACTTAATTATACCTTACAAAATTATTTGTTGAACATTTTACAGAGCATGAATTGGTACGAATAATCAATCATATTGCTCAATCGTGTAAAACAATTATATTTTGTCGTGATACTCATTTCCATTCTCACAATACTTCAAATAATCTTCTATGTGTACGAAAAAAAGGAAGAATTATCTTCTATTAACAAAAACTAATAATTAGTTGAGGTGTCTCATCTCGCCCCAATACGTGTCTCGTCTCGCCCCAGAGCATGGGGCGAGATGAGACATGTGCACAAATTATAATTTTCATATTTTCATCGCAATTACTATTTTTGAAACACTTCGTCTTTTTTAAATTGATACATGAAGGTTCATATAATGTATAGAACCACTTACATTTTTAAAAACTAATATAGGTTTCAACTATTTCACTGAAAATGATAACTATGCTCATCTCGCCCCGGCCTCCCCTACTTTAAACAAAGTCATAGAGAAACTGTGTTTCACAACAGTGTCCATAGCTACCTTTATAACCGAAAAATGGCACCTCAAACTAGTTTTCTTTTCTTAAAACCTCGCGGGACTTACCACAAATTAGGAATCTCCACAAGACTCGCTACGGGGTTAGCCGCTTATGTTTTCCGAGTACCCCTTGGGATATCCTCTTTGGAAACTTTGTTATTTTCTCAAAAATAGTAAAATTTAATGTTTCACTTTCTTAAAAAAACACGATCCGTCGGACAGATTGGTCGCTTCGTGTCTTCAAGACACGCGAGGGTTTCGTCGGTTTGTCGTTGTGATTTCCTCGTGCCCCGTGGCCACCCATCTCACGATCGTAAGACGTGATCATAGGTGTGTATTACCACGGTTCTACTGGGAGCCGGTGTCATTTTCAGATGGCAGTTGCTTCCAGTGGGACCCTGTGCTGGTTGTTTAATCAACCGATGTCGTATGAGCCCACGTTTGCTTTCCTTACATTACCCAGATAGAAGTTGGGCACGGAGGGTTTCACTTGGCATGTCAAGACGGTGTCATTTCCTGTTTAACATACCGCCGTCCAGGGCCGGCGGAACGTATTTTTTTAGCGTGGGTAGTGATCGACCG